>VSDK01019063.1:156020-201020 GCA_009767595.1 Symbiodinium kawagutii
ACCCCCTTTATTGTCTCAACAACCCCCCCCCCTAGTTGTTCAACACCCCCCCCCCTCCTAGTTGCTCAACAACCCCCGCCCCCAGTTATCTGACACAACACCCCCCCCCCAGACAACCCACCCCTTTGTTCTCCAGTGCTGGGAGGGGTGATTCCATTGGAAAGGAAGGGTTCCAAACAACAACCCTGCCCCTCAGGGTTCCGGACAACAACCCCTTGACCCCCGTCTATCGGGCTCGTTTCATCCGCTCCTGCATGACCTACAATCTGACGAATGTTTGTTCGGATAGTGAAAACGATCAACCAGCTATCGAACATATATGGGTGAAATAAAACATCAACACATTGGACTGTATATACCATCATTGGTCGCTAAAACGTCACCGTTGGTGATCAACAAGCATCATTGAAAGCGTGACAGCATTGACGGATCACCAATCACATCCAACAATTTATTCAAAAAATCGAAAAAATCAGAAAAATCTCAAAACACTTGGAAACATTATTGGTGATACCAATCACATTTGTAGCCCTCAAGGAGTTGTCACCGCAGCTGCACTCTGTAGGGGGTCAGCCAGCCCAGTGCCCTACAGGCGCGGGCTGCGGAGCGTGGCTTTGCGGGCGATGTTTTTTAGTAGTTGTAAAACATGGAGTTCGCTGATTGGGCCTGGAACTTATAGGATTTTATTGTATATGGATTTTATATGGTAACATGTTTTAGCCTCTCACATCTTCTCACTGTTCTTTTTTTGCAACTTCACTCAATGATGGCCTCCAAAAAGCTTATCCAACTTATCCTGATTGGGTACTGATATAATTCAATTGTGGCCGGGCGTCATCCCCTGATTGGAAACAAGAGTGATAACTACCATTAGATTATATACCAGAATGACCTATTCACAAAGTAGCTACTGTATTAATTGATTACTACCGGTCGATCAAAAGATTATTAAATTGACGAAATTAGTGGCTACCAATGATCACTGATCAGTGGATAATGATCATTATTACGACAGTAGTATCCATTCAATGACTGATAACCCGCTTAAAATAGCTGGTTTATTACTATAAATGACTGATATTAGATGATTTGAGCGTCCCCGATTTTTTGAGAACACCCAAGTGACTGAGAACAGTCATGATTTTCCGCCGGTGTTTCCGAAACCAGGAGAAGCTCGAAGCAGTGGCAGCTCATTTGGAGGCGCCCACAGATCAGCGCGGCGCCGATCTGCAGGTGATGGAAGTCCGAGAATTTGTGTGGGCATAGGAGTTTGTGGACCTGGAAAATGTCGTCGAAAATGGTTGATAAATGTCTATATCTTTTGAAATTACATATTGCGTCTATTTGAAATGGTTGATATATGTTTCTATCTTTTGAAACTACATATTGAATATATTTGAAATGGTTGATATATGTTGATGTCTTTTGAAATTACATATTGCACATATTTGAAACGGTTGATAAATGTTTATATCTTTTGAAATTACATATTGCATATTTTTGCAAATGGTTGATGTTTATATCTTTTGAGATTATGTATTGGATTTATTTGAAATGGTTGATTTATGTTTATGCCTTTTGAAATTACAAATGGGATATGTTTGAAATGGCTGATAAATGTTTATAGCTTATGAAATTACATATTGCATGTACTTGTGTGGGGTAATCCCCCCCAAGACTGATGTTTTTGGAGGTTTTAGCGGTATTTTCGGTCGATTCGCCGATTTTTTTAAACTACAAAGACAAATCAAGATCCTAGGATACATTCTTGAATCCAACTCCTGGATGTACTTAGTGCAATTTTTCAGCCGACCAGGTCTCAAGTCCAGGACGGGATTCAAGATTCAAAATTCTCAGAAAACTTCTTGAATCCAACCCTGGAATCTTGAATCTTGAACAGCCAAGATCAGCCCAGGCAATGTAGCGTGGTTCTGTTGTGCTGCTTATAAGAGATAATCCCAAGGTGGTGTTGTTTTGTTCCAGTTGTGTGCGTGTGTTTTGTCGATGTTTCTCCGGACTGATCGTTGGACCAGCAATCAGGAGCGTATGACTCGCCTTCACCTTAGAAGGATCATGGCACTGCAACCTTTTTTGCCGCAAGGATTCGAACCTCCCCCTCATGTGGTTGTTACAATCAGTGTCCAGTGGGAATTGTATGCTTGAAAACAACAATTACTTGCAATCGGTCAACAACTTTGTATGAAATGACGGTCTTCGCATGTCTTCGCAAACTTTTACATGAAATGCGATTACCTTGCCATTGCCAGTACTAAATGACTACCATGAATCAACAAGTCTATAGGCATGAAATAGCTATGAAATAGCTGTGAAATAGCTATGAAATAGCTATGAATCACCTGGGAAATACCTATGAAACACCTAGGAAACACCCAGGAAATACCTATGAAACACCTAGGAGGTACCTAGGAAATAGCCATGAAATAGCCATGTCATACCCATGGAACAGCCATGAACTCGCACCGCTGCAGGTGGTGGACGACCTCACAGACCGCCTGGGGGATTTGGAACGATGCTGGAAGGCTGCAGGTGTGGCCCTGGGCCGTGGGTGAAGTGGTGGAGGCCGATTTTCGCATGAAGACCATAGGAAAACCACGGGAAAATCGACATTTTTTCAGGAAAACCGTTGGAAAACCATTGGAAAACCATTGGAAAACCATTGGAAAACCATTGGAAAACCATTGGACAACCATGGCAATTGCAATGATTTATAGTTAATAGTGGCCAAGTATGGTTCATAGTGGTTAGCGATAGCTGCTTGGTGCTTCAATTTACATTTCCGCCCTATGAGTCGGAATGTTTGGTTGATTGACCTATATGTCTTGGAGGGGTTGAAACCGTCAACCAGCAACTAATTGTGGCTTCGGTTTGCGGACGGGTTATGGTTGGCGATGACAATTTTTAGCCAATCTTTAGCAACTAGTCAGCTTATGAGCCTATCAGCGAGCCTATCCGTCAACCGATTTTTGGATCAACGTCAAAAGCCTCCAGGTGTTTGGATAGAAAAAAGCCGTTAAAGGCTTGGGGTTTCTCCACCGCTCTACCGGTGATCGGTTTAATGGTTATAAATTATGGTTCTTAGCAATGATTTATGAGAATTATTATCAGTTGCTATCACTAGGAGAATGGATTGATGAATATTGATGATGAATTGTTGGGGACAATGAGTTATTCTCACAACTTTTTGTCGATTGGTAGGTGAGTGATCGACAGTTGGCATTGATGGTAATAAACGGTAGTAAGTCCAAATATGTGCTCAATGGTGATCAATGACAGATGACCTGCGATATATTTGTTTACAACAATGGTTCATCAATCATCGTTAGGGCATGAACTGCATCAAACATTTTATAACCCAGATGACGCCTAACCAGCAAACTGGGGTTGAGGAACTAATTTATCAAAATGGAAGGATGACCAAGGGGTTTATGAGCTTCCCTCACATTTATGACGATTTAGCATCAATAGAGAAGGCTCATGGGACTATCACTGGCAGTTCCTACAGTATCTATGGTACACGCAGACAATACCGTGGAGTATAACCACTCACACCTCATCCAGAATCGTTGGGTTTGACTTCCAGAAACTCATTTCTTGGGCAGTTGGTGATTCTCTAGTCGTCAAGTGGATGAAAGGAGAGGCCACTTCCTCAAAGTGGCTGATCATGTCGCTGATGGTTAGAAACTTTCTGACTCACAGACTCACAGGGCAAGCTGAAGGGAGCTGAGGGGGTGATAACCTGCTGAAGCCAAGAAGCCACGCCTCCTTCATGTGGCTCTGTTTGGACGCTTCAGTCTCGCTAACACTCATGGGGAATCCAGCTCGTGATGAAGCTCCAATTTTTGCTTGTGAATCGCAACCTAGCCATGGTCAACCTGATGGTGGTATATAAACAGCTGGATCACTATCGTTGTAAAACACAAGAAGAATAGGAGGATCAGTGCTTCCAGTATGCCCTGACAACCGCTTTTTGACCATTGTCAACCGCCATTCCCATTGAGCATCCAATGAAGCATCTAATGAACCATCTAATAAATGATCTAATGAACCATCTAATGAGTCATCTTATGAATTATCTAGTGAACCATCTAATGAACCATCTAATGAGTCATCTAATGAACCATCTGATGTGTCATCTAATGAACCATCTAATGAGTCATCTAATGAAGCATCTAATGAACCATCTAATGAACCATCTAATGAGTCATCTAATGAACCATCTAATGAGTCATCTAATGAACCATCTAATGAGTCATCTAATGAGTCATCTTATGAATTATCTAATGAACCATCTAATGAACCATTTAATGAGTCATCTAATGACTCATCTAATAAAGCATCTAATGAACCATCTAGTGAACTACCTAATGAACCATCTAATGAACCATCTAATGAACCATCTAATGAACCATCTAATGAACCATCTAATGAGTCATCTAATGAACCATCTAATGAACCATCTAATGAACCATCTAATGAACCATCTAATGAGTCATCTAATGAACCATCTAATGAACCATCAAAATCATCTAATGAACCATTTGACGAGGCAGCTAATGAACAATCTAATGAGGCATCTAATGAAGCATCTAATGAACCATCTAATGTGTCATCTAATGATCCATCTAATGAAACATCTAATGAGTCATCGAATGAGCCATCTAATGAGTCATCTAATGAATTATCTAATGAGTCATCTAATGAACCATCTAATGAGCCATCTAATGAGTCATCTAATGAACCATCTAATAAAGCATCTAATGAACCATCTAATGAACCATCTAATGAGTCATCGAATGAACCATCTAATGAGTCATCTAATGAACCATCTGATGAGCCATCTAATGAACCATCTAATGGGTCATCTAATGAGTCATCTAATGAACCATCTAATGTGTCATCTAATGAACCATCTAATGAGGCATCTAATGATGCATCTAATGAACCATCTAATGAACCATCTAGTGAACTACCTAATGAACCATCTAATGAAGCATCTAATGAGTGACTAATGAACCATCTAATGAGTCATCTAATGAACCATCTATTGAGTCATCTAATGAGCCATCTAATGAGTCATCTAATGAACCATCTAATGAAGCATCTAATGATCCCTCTAATGAACCATCTAATGAGTCATCGAATGAACCATCTAATGAGTCATCTAATGAACCATCTGATGAGCCATCTAATGAACCATCTAATGGGTCATCTAATGAGTCATCTAATGAACCATCTAATGTGCCATCTAATGAACCATCTAATGAGGCATCTAATGAAGCATCTAATGAACCATCTAATGAACCATCTAGTGAACTACCTAATGAACCATCTAATGAAGCATCTAATGAGTGACTAATGAACCATCTAATGAGTCATCTAATGAACCATCTATTGAGTCATCTAATCAACCATCTAATGAACCATCTAATGAGTCATCTAATGAGACATCTAATGAACCATCTAATGATTGATCTAATGAACCATCTAATGAGTCATCTAATGAACCATCTAATGAGTCATCTAATGAACCATCTAATGAGCCATCTAATGAGTCATCTAATGAACCATCTAATGAAGCATCTAATGATCCCTCTAATGAACCATCTAATGAGTCATCGAATGAACCATCTAATGAGTCATCTAATCAACCATCTAATGAGTCATCTAATGAACCATCTAATGAGCCATCTAATGAGTCATCTAATGAACCATCTAATGAAGCATCTAATGAGTGACTAATGAACCATCTAATGAGTCATCTTATGAGCCATCTGATGAGCCATCTAATGAGTCATCTAATGAACCATCTAATGAAGCATCTAATGATCCCTCTAATGAACCATCTAATGAGTCATCGAATGAACCATCTAATGAGTCATCTAATCAACCATCTAATGAGTCATCTAATGAACCATCTGATGAGCCATCTAATGAGTCATCTAATGAACCATCTAATGAAGCATCTAATGAGTGACTAATGAACCATCTAATGAGTCATCTTATGAATTATCTAATGAGTCATCTAATGAATCATCCAATGAGTCATCTAATGAACCATCTAATGAGTCATCTAATGATCCATCTAATGAACCATCCGGAACCATCATGAACTGCCGTTCTTTAAGCCGAAAGTTCACGGTTTCGCTAGGTCCTGAGCCATCAGTGGGCTCTGCAGGACCTCTGTTAGAGGCTGGGAGCCATTGGAGCGGGGGGCATGGTTCATTCGGTTACTTAGTGGTGAATCATTGGTGAATTATTGGTGAATCATTGGTGAACCTGGGTGAATAAGTGGTGAATAATTGGTGAATGATGTTTCATAGTGGTTCATCCTGTTGATCAAGAACGGTTGATATTGGCCAAGAGCGATTCGTTGATTAGATGGTTTATTGATGGTTAATGACGGTTTATACTGATTTATACTGGTGATTGATGAGGGTTAATAACAACTAGTGGTGAATATTGGGCGAATATTGACTAATGACGGAGACAGCGGTTCATGATCTAACCAGTGATGATAAGGGGAGCCAAGGAGCTAGGAATGATTGAATACCAGTACAAAATAGACCTAAAGAATGCTAAAGATGCCATCCAACCCTGAAACCAGTATGATGGTTAACAGTCATTCGAAGTTGTCAATGGTGGTTGATGAGGGTAATGGTTGCTCGTTCTTGAAAACAGGGCATGAATAGTGTTCTTAATAGTTGCCGGCTGGCAATTCAATTCGGGATACTAACGAGCAATAGCCAACGGTCCAGTGATTGATTTTGTGGCACGGCTGGCTAGAAAGGTCAAAGGGCCCATATGAGGAATTCCTCAAACCAACCAGCAATAGAACCAATCCTCAATAGATTCTGGAAACTGGGCAATTGTTATTTGTGTGCGTGTGTGCAAGTGGGTGTGGAATCAACCATAGATCAATCAGTACTGTAATAAACTACCGAATCAAATAAACCCATTAAGCTCATAAATCATTTCTTAACCAATGAAATAAACCCACCAATTGAGCCAATTGACCATTCAGATTCATTGGCCAAGGACATTCACCAATTTCGGTATGGCTCCAAATGATTGGCTTCCAAATGGGTGGTTTCCCTTTAACTATGATCAATTCGGTGCGTCCAAAACGGCGGTCCTCAATTTTTGAGCTTTGTTGTTTTACGGGGAACCTTGAATTCAAGATTCATCAAGATTCAATATCCAAAACTCCAGGTAAGCTTTGGTGGAGACCGGCAGAGATAGATTTTTTTCCACCTATGATCTCCCTCGCGTGCCGAAGATAGTGCTGCTCTTTGAATAAGCCGTAAGAAACATCAAGCTTGGCGGTATACAGACAACTATCACTAGAGAAATTAGTGATGATCAGCATTGTCGCAGTATTACATTTGGACAACCTTGGGGAAGTATGTTTAGGACCTGTTGTAGCCCATGATTTTTGGATATTCTTCATAGCTCATCATGAGCGGTCTTAGTCGGGGCTGTACCATTTCTCAAGCTTGAATGTGATCACAGCTTGGAATAACACATATGAGAAGCTACACTTGAAACCACCCGTGCTTCTTTGCCAACCTTCCCGCCCTTCGCCTCTTCTGTGAACCCCCCCCCGCCATTTCAAACAAAATTTTTGCCCTCAGTTCAAAGAGTCCCCCCATTCCCCATTTCGAACAGGCTGTGGACCTTTCGGTCCCTTGCTCCTTTCGCGCTTCTTCGACAATTTACTTTTCTTTTCCCCGCTTATGTGCGCCAACCCTTGCTAGTTCAAACAACCCTTTGACCATTTCAAAAGTTTCTTTTTCTCCTCACTTCAAACAGCCCCTTTTTCCCCACTTCCAAACTACCCCCCCAACGTGCACAGCAAACGAGACAAACAAACCGAGCGTCCCCTTTCGCGTATGGGCAGTGCGAGAGGCAGAGAAGTTGCAGCGCGACAGCGAATTGCAGCCCAAAGTGCCAGAGAAGCAATTTGCTTCCGAGGCAAGGCAATCAGATATCAGTTTATGCAATTCTACAAACATTGAAACGATCCTTGTGCTGCGCTCATTTGGTCTTTCATGCGAGCCCTTGCCTTCCAGGCTGCCTCTCAGCCAGAGTCACAAGGAACTTCTTCACAGGCAAAGTCCCAGTCGCACATGACGCGCATGACGTGTAACCATCAATCCTGGTAAACCAACCGCCTCGTTCAGTCAATTGCGGTCGCAGCTTAATGAGGAAGTGGGGAAACATAGTGTCAATCTCCAAACATGTTCATTTTCAGGCTTGGAACTTGCCGCCAATTTGTCTACATATCAGAAGAGCTGCAAAATAGATAGATGTCATCAGAGTTCAAGACATCATACGTCTCATTTCTGATATTGTTTCATGATGTCTCGTGTATTTGTACCGACTGTCTTGGTTCGTTGATTTCCCGGTGAATTTTTGTGAAGCGAGCAACCACCCAGCCAGCAAAGCAAGCAAACCAATCCAACAAACCAAACTACCAAACGAGCCGAGGCAACCAGTCAACATCAGCCAACTAATCGACCAACCCTGGACAGGTGGATGTTCCTGAGACATCGCAGCTCGAAAAGCAGGTGGATATGCCCGCTGTTGGTGCGTGACATCCTTTGGCATTTGGTGAAGCCTGCACTTTGGTTTCTTGGGGAGGTTCATAATTATTGTGAATGTATCTCCGCACAAAATACAGCACTTGGATACATTGTATCTGTGGCATTCTTCTGCCTAGCAATGTTTCAGGGAAATCCATGGAAACCAGAGACAAGGGCATTTCATGATGCTGAGCATCTTGATTGCCCAGTTGCCCAATGCTTTCATCTGATGAACTGCACAGCAAACGAGACCAACAAACCAAGCATCCCCTTTCGCGTATGGGCAATGCGAGAGGCAGAGAAGTTGCAGCGCGACAGCGAATTGCAGCCCAAAGTGCCAGAGAAGCAATTTGCTTCCGAGGCAAGGCAATCAGATATCAGTTTATGCAATTCTACAAACATTGAAACGATCCTTGTGCTGCGCTCATTTGGTCTTTCATGCGAGCCCTTGCCTTCCAGGCTGCCTCTCAGCCAGAGTCACAAGGAACTTCTTCACAGGCAAAGTCCCAGTCGCACATGACGCGCATGACGTGTAACCATCAATCCTGGTAAACCAACCGCCTCGTTCAGTCAATTGCGGTCGCAGCTTGATGAGGAAGTGGGGCAGCATCAGAGTTCAAGACATTGTACATTTCTTGATCAGGGCCAGATAAATCTGAGAAAAACTGGTTGTTTTCACCAGTGTGCCCAACAAATTCGCTTAAATGACATAAACGAAAAACTGCTGCGTATTTGGTGTGCCCATTAGGATTTTATGATTTAGGGTTGAATTTTTACGAATGGGGCAACTTTTTACTTATGTGGCGTGCCCATGCGGAAGGGGTGACTTTACACTGACAGGGGTGACATACCGCGAGCGCCATGTATGGTCAGAAAACATCAAAATATGCCAAAATTGAGCTGTGCTTTTCATGGAGGGGGCGTAGCCAAGAAGCTCGCTGGGCACGCAGAGTTTGTTGGCTGCGCACAACCTTGAAGCTTGTAGGAAGGGCCTTAGAGGGGATGTGACACAGGGCAATGGTATTCTTGCAAGACACCAGGGTAGAAAAAAATTGAATGATTTTGACATATTTTGAAGCTATAATAGGCTCTATAGGCTATAGTCTTGGAGTGCTGTTTTGGGGTCGCACATTTGTTCACAAATACGGAGGATATCTTGCGGACTTTTGTGGATTCGAGAGGCTTCCAGGTACAACGAGAAGGGCTCCTGCTAATGGCTGCAGAGGTTTGTAGAAGTTTTGCATCAATCCTTCCCTTCGAAGAGAAATTCATAACCTTCCATTGGCATCGAGCCTTCGCATCTATTAATGCCAAGCCCATTTCGATCATCACTTCCATTGTGAGTTATTGGGGTGCAATAGCGCCCTGCTAACATTGTGTCATGGTGAAGCCTTAGTGAATCGCTTCATCTTGGGTTAAGTCCATCCTCTCCCCGCTGCCAGGCAGTACCATCACCTTTGCCAGGAACCAGTGCAGAAAGCGCCAGCGGCGTTTGGTCCTTGGGGTCCAGAAGGGACTGCGCAGGTCCAGTTGACCATGGACCCGTGATGTGCTGCGTATGTTGCATGGGATGTAGTAAGGAAGGACTATTGATCTTGGGATACATGCAGATTGGTAAAGATCTAGAATCCTGTTTCACCAACTTATTCACATAACTTATGCAAAGGCATAATTTGTCCATATGAAAAGGCGAATGCACATAATCGTACACCTTCAGTTTCAATGAACCTCCAGGTGTATACATTTACTAGGCGCATACCTCTAGCGTCTGTGTAAAGACTGAATTTGGACATGAATTCTGGTGAGTTAAGCTCATCAACAATGCAACAAATGTTACTCCAATACACCAGGAGAACTTGAAGGATTGCGGAGTCAAAGGCAAATCTTGTACCCTAGTGGCAGACCAACACCTGTGCTCCATTGAATACTCTGTATATCTCTGTATAGCTTAGTGGCTTAGTGACTTGTTTTTTTGGATGATACACATTTCTGACATTGGAACCCATCATCATTCAGCCAGTACGATCATTGTGGTCACAATCCAAGTTGCCATGGTTGTGGTCGGGCTCGCGATGGTTGTTGTTGTTGTTGTTGTTGTTGTTGTTGTTGTTGTTGTTGTTGTTGCCGTTGCTGTTGTAGTTGGAGTTGTGATCGTTGTTGTGATTGTCATTGTTTCTGCCGTCCTGATCTTTGTGTTGTGTCGTTGTCGTTGCTGCTGTCAGTTCCTGTTTAATGTTGTTTTGTTGCAGATTGCCTAAGCGTGAGCTGGCCACCTTTCGCAATATACTGCTCCCCTCGCAGAACGCTCAGGGTTTGGCAATGGCTGCGCTGGCTGGCAAGACCTTTATGGAGGCAGACAGACTCAGGTGATATTTTCTCCTGAAGGGCAGATGGAGCAGTTCGCTGTCACCATAAGGGCAGAAATCTTTCAAACTTGGGCTGGTCAGGTTGCAGGTGCCTCATCTGTCCAGAACCCCAAGGCGGCAGCGATTCCATGCGATTCCAAGATGGTTGGGTCGTTTTGGATCAGGGCGCTTGGAAGGCTTTGCTACAGAGCCTATAGACACTGCACACTGACATACTGGCCCCGGCAGGTCTAAGCAGTTCGACAGAGTTTGAAAGTTGACTTTCGCAAATCTTCAGGAAGACGTTGTGATTTGCCGATGTCCAAGTCACCCGACACTCCTGCGCGACAGGAAGAAGTTGAATCCGATGAAGAGGTTTCAGCTCGGGGCCCTAGAAGCTGATGGCAGGACCAAGCTGCCACTTGCTAACAGGTGTGCATCATCCCATGGCATCCCCCACGTTCTCCACCAGAACCAATCCTCGGCAGTGGAGCTCAGGCGCTGGGCATGGCATCTTTGGCCGGGCAAGCCTTGATGGAGGCCGGCAGCCCCTCACCTTTCAGCAGGCCAGCGATGCGTTCTTCACGACCAGGTTGGAACGACCGTGGTTGGAACGATGGCTGTGGATGATGAGGACAGCAGTGGCGACTCGCCAAGGACCCCGACACCCTGGATTTGACACCTGTGATATCCTCTTATAATCCGAGATCAACGACGGATTTGCCCAATAGAAATTCTGTAGTGTGCTCTAAGATTAGTGGCATTCCGAAAGAACTGACTACAAGCATAGCTGAGCTGAGACATTTTTTCGATGGTTGTCCTTTTTTGGTGGATTATACCAAGAAATTTCACCAAAAATTGGGTCTGGCATCATATTGGATGTTTGGTGGTGAAGTCGCCGACCATTGATCCATATTGATCCCAGTAATGCCATTCCTGCCATGGATACCCAAAATGACTATGTTGTGGCTACTGTGACAGTCGAACTGATGGCTTCCAAGCGAACGACTGTCCACCTGTGGAGGATCAAGCAACTCGCTCCGCCTGCTGCTTCTGCTGTGCCGGCCCGTGCTCCAATTACGGCGCACCAGCCTATGACGCCAGCTGAGGCGAATGGGTGGGGAGAGAGGCGAAGACAATCTTGACAAATTATGCAGTACATGATGCTTGATGGAATCGTTAAACATATGCTTGGCGGAATCGTTCGAAACTTCTTGATAAAAACTTCTTCTGACTTCTTGCTGGAGGGTGAACCCAATTCCAGCAGAGCGGTCCAAACCAAATTTGTCCAAGTCCGGCGTTCAAATGCATCAAGCAAAAGCCGGTCGGGTCGCTTGCAATGCTAGTGCAGTTTCTGAGGAGTTCTTGATTCTGCTATAATTACATGGCGCAATTTTCATGTGCGACGGTTTCTGGATGAAATCCCTTTGCTTCATCGAGAATATCAAACTTATCAATGGTTGCAAGTGTCATTAGGTATTCTGTATTGTTCTGTCCTTTTTGACAAAGCATCCATTGTGTATTACGGATTAGTAAAGTCATGATGATGACGATGTATCGTATCGCCAAACTTGTGTGGTATCCTTTGCGTGTGGCTCCTACATATGCTCGCCTTTTGAAAGCTCCTTGTCGATATTACGTGCTCGTTTCGCTAGACATTCCCTAGACATTTCATGCACTACGCTTAGGCATCAGTTTTAGTAACGGACTCCATCATGGCCCTTTGGTTTCCAGCAGAACAGTGAACCCAGATGAACCCAGCACTCCACGCCATCGCAGCTTTTCAAAGCCCTGGTTTGTGGCTTATAGTGGATTATGGAAATCTTGAACCAACCAACAGAACTAGGAAATCCTTAACCAACCAGCAGAAGTACAGTACCAATATATGTACTAATCAGTCCTGAAATTGCTGACGTTTTATCCGATGTTTCCAGCGGCAACTTGCCATTGCTCCAAGATGCCAGGTCAAGAAGCAACTTCAGCGGCAGTTAGGCCCATAATTTTTGTGGATGTGAAACATGGCATCCGTTCGCTTCCTAATGGCATGTTCTACAAGATGAACATGCACTCGTTCAGCATGCCAATATGAACATGTATAAACCCATATGAAGACTGATACGAACATTCACTCCTTCATTCTGAGACATGTATCGTGCACAGCTTGTTGAGCAGGTGAATCCAGCGACGAGGAAGAGGAAGTCCTGCAAGCAAAACCGAAGGCGATGGCACGGTACTTGGTCTAGAGATCGAAGAATCTTGTTGGTTGTACTGTTGATAAACCACAAGATTGCTCCTAGTATACTTGTATACCATAAACCCTGACCAGTCCAAGATTCTGTTGTTTGTAAACCTGATGTATTTTGTGTTTATATA
Organism: Symbiodinium kawagutii; assembly: GCA_009767595.1. NCBI lineage: Eukaryota > Dinophyceae > Suessiales > Symbiodiniaceae > Symbiodinium > Symbiodinium kawagutii. The sequence continues at coordinate 169,342 of VSDK01019063.1, forward strand.
CTCCTGCTATACTTTGGTTACACAGTTGGTGTCACATGTTCGCCGTTCCTTGGCAGGCCATGCTATCATCAGCATTGCCCAAAAGCAGAATCGCACGGCAGATTGGGTGCCGGTCCTTAGCTCCATGGTCGAGTCCCCCTGCAGATTTGATCCCTTGGGTATCTTGCATGGATTACTACCTCTCCCCTCAAGGGAGTGGTGATCTTGAATGGGAAACAATGGAAGATGTACTCTTTTGATCTCTTTTGACACTGTTTTGAAAGCCAAAACTCTTTTGAAAAAAGCTTAGAAACTTAAAAGTCTAGAAACTTTTGTACTCTTTTGAAAACCAGTCCTTCCTTTCCAGTTTTCTTGTCATTCTTCACCTGTCCCTTTCTGCGTCGCCCCAAGGGACTCCGAGGATGACGAAGACTCGGACTGTGGCTACCGTTGTCCATCCAATTTTTGCCGCTCCAAAATGGAACATCTTCGGAGCTGCTTTTGGTGGTACCGGATTTTTAGATATCTATAGACAATCATTAACTTTCATGTTTATTATAAAGCTGCCATGGCAGATCATTGCATGGCACAGTCAAAGCTTTCATTCATTTTGATCGTTTGTGCCGTGTTCATGGCTGATGATGCAGCCCGAATAATCTGAACGGTGCATAGGACATTGAGCGAGCTATGAAAAAGGCAACAGCAGAAGCAGCCGCTTTGGCTGCAGCCGGACAGCCCTGGGTGCAGAAAGTATCCCATTTAATCTCATTTGCCATGCGAGAATGTCGAGTCATTTTCCAACAGAGAATCACCCAATAGTGAGATACAGAGATGTTTGTGACTCGAAAATCTTCTTCTGTCTCCAGTTCTGCGGCTGTGTTGATGCGAGGCTCGCTCCCGGCAAGCAACAGGCAGTCAGTTACCAGGCCGGTTCGAAGCACTCGCAACTCATGTGATGAACGCGCTTGTGCATCCAGGCAGCTCAAAGGCTCCAATGAATACGTCTCTTGCTGAGAATGATCGGATCAGAAGCATTTCCAATGAAGAAGCTGAGCCATGAAAGACTGCAGATCCAGCAGATGCCCGCTGAGTCGACTCGGAGTCGACCTGCCATTCTTTAAGGTTGGCAGCTGCTTCCAGTTCTGTGCAAAGTGAACAGAAGGGTTAGAAACTGAGTGAAAGGTCAAGCCACTGCAAGCACTTTCACTATTCAGGTGCAGATGTCAACGACTTTGTATGACCTGGCTATTACATTCAGTTTGAGATAATTTGAGTCAGAAAAAGGATGGAGAGAGAAGCTTTCAGCTTAGGGCGCTCCGCCACGAATTGGGTTGGTAGTTAGCAGCCACATGCGTGGACATTCAATTTGGTCATAATCCATCATAATCCCAATTTCAACCATGATAGCGGGTTTGGGAGCAATGATGTGTCATGAGCGTTTGAAACGATGAGCACCTCACCCAACAATTTGAATCGAGAACCAGTTTGGCCGGGAACAAGCTAAACTTTTTCTCCCAGGACAGCCGTCCGAAACTGACTCCGACTTTAACTTCTTCGATGATGATGAGGACCGTCCATGACATGCTGAAAGTTTCTGCTCCAAAAAATTGGAGTCAGTATGCTTGATGTGTTGCGGGTGTTTTCACGACATGTTGACCTTTCGAAAGACTCATTGAAGAAGGCATCTCATGCCTTCAGAAAGATACTCGCTTGCAGGAGCTACCGATGTGAGCTTGCAGGAAGCAACTTAATCTTCCTGGCAGTCTTGCCACTTTCTCTGCAGCGTTCAAAGCAGTGATTGAATCAACGCTGCAGCAAAGTACGTGCACGCAAAAAAATGTTTGACACAAGACTGAGCAGCCAGAGTGGGTTGTTCATGGGAATATATGATGTGGGTGTCTGAATCGCAGAGCATGGATCTAAGACAACAACCCGTGGGAATAATTCGCGATTGCTGCGCTTTCAGACTCGGAGTGATGACCGACCTTTTTAAGCGGTGTGCACTCCAGAATCTGTGTCCAATGTACAGTCGAATTGGCGGCAGCATTTCTCAAAACCGTTGGAGGTCCAGGTTTCTGTGAATTCCGAGCTCCCTTAATGTAAGTCTCAATGAACATCTCACCAGTGGAAACCGATTGACAAGACTGCAGCCACCAAAGCTCAAGGTCCGTCAGTTTCGCTCTAACGATGGCGGTGCGCGAGGTCATGGACAGCATCAATTCTGTGTGCCGCTCGAGAGGTGGACATTACGCTGGCTACAGTTGTAAGGCCTGCAGTTTTCGCCCCAAAATCCACCAGTCCAATTGTCATTGCAGGGAGACCATCCATTTGGGGGTACTACAGTACCGCTCATGCACTTGTCGACATGAAAGATGCAGCATACGAAACCACATGGACTACATATGACTACATTTAGGTAGTGGCCAAAGCGCACGGGATCATCACAGTGCCAAGTGCATGCGCGTTGATCAAACCAGAAGGCTTGAAGATGTACCTACCAGCCAAGCTGATTTCACTGCCAGGTGGTGTCATGGGATGATGTGAGCCGTGGTACGGTGGGTGGCTCCTTATCATGTTGGGGCGCCAACATCACAGATACGTACCTTAAAAGCAAGAACCTTGGCGATCATGCAGATTCCCAAGCGACTGCAAGCATCATCCTCACCCCCAGCTGGTTTGAAATCATTTGCTTTCACTCATGCCACCATGATTTTTGCTCCTGTGAGGCCCTTTCCAAACCATTGTCATTCTCCATCATCATTCAAGATTCGCACACAAATTACGAAAGCTTTGTCCAGCAGCTGGAACTACCTTGGTATTTGGGGATTTGGGGGGAGGTCACAGGGCCCATGGCGTGAATATCACGTCCACTGCCCCCCGGCGCAGTTTCTGGGTGTTCGCATTCGATTGAAAGCCTGCAAAAACATGTGTTGGATTCTGATGCGTATTTGGGGGCAAAACATTTGGAAACATGTGTATTCTGACGCTTTTCTTTAATCAGCAAGCGTAACAATCAGCAACCTGCAGACACCGGCGTTGGTATTTTGTGGTTTTGGTGGTGTTTTGGAAGCGGCGGCGGTGTTTAGGTGTGTGAATAATGGTGGTGCTTTGAATTTTAGTGTTTTTTTTTGGCAATGGTGTAAGCGTACGGCAAGTAAGATGCACACCAAAAACTTACTCATGACACATACCAGAAACATGCCAGGAGCATACAAGAAGCATGTGAACTGGAAGAGGAAACACTACCTTCCTGCAAACTTAGCGTTTGTTCACCCCTCTGGGCCTCAAATTTGACACCTGCATTGAAAAAACACGAGAAAGGGGTCCTTGTGAATCTGAGCGGGTTCTTCTCGCTATCTACCCCTGCTTGTGCAATTTTCAAATTGTTTGTGTCCAGGGTAGCGTCCACAACCACTCCCAGTCAGATTTTGCAATGAATATCCTTTGCCTTTGTCATCTTAGGAGTGGAACACGCCTTTTCACAGTGCGCAGTGACAATTGGAATGAGAAACTCGGAGCTGTCAGTGCTGATGAAATTGCTGTAGTGGCAGGGGCAGGTGGTAGAGGGCCAGTGCAGCCTGTCACTTTGCAGAGCGTGCTACAGAGTCTGGGACATTTTGGTGGATATGCTGGATTGGACCCTGGTACCAATCTTTTTGACTCATCTTTAGATGCAAAGTGTTCCATCCGCTTCCAGACCACTTTCATTCCAGTCGAAGACTCTGGTAGTGCTCCTGGAAAGTTGGAGTTTGCAACAGAGGCTTACAACTACAATACCATGGATGATTCCGATCCCCGAAATTTGGTGCTTCTTTGCACCAGTCAAGGGGTTGCAGTCCAGCAGGATGGGTGTGGCGCCAAGAAGCTTTTCCATCATGCAGTTGATGATGTGGGACGAATCCATAGGTATTGGTTGGAGGCCGAAGAAAGCAAACACAAAGTTGGGGGCGAGCAACGAGAGACTGAAGAGGAGAGAGCAGAAGCACTGGCACGGGGGAAGGCGACCTCAAGTGTCATTGGTGTCCGAGCCATGGGGCAACGCTTCAATGTCCTGATGACAATACAGGTGCCATTACAGCAGAGCCGATCCGTGCCCAAAGCTCCCACGTTCTGGACTATGTTGGAAGGCTCGAATCCGTGGAAAGCTGCTTCTAAGAAGAAGTCTAAGAAGGAGTCTTCCAAGGAGTCTTCCTTGTTTTCTCAGTTTTCTGGTGCAAAGTCAGTGATGTATTGTGCTGACGCCGACGGTGAGCGTGACCGCTGCAGCCGGCGAAGGCTGGGACTCAGTGCAAGGTCAAGTGACTCCAGTGGCCAAAGCACAGCTGCTCGGGTGTCGAGAGGTTCGGAGTACGACACGTGGCCAGGGCTTTCGGTGTCGACCGTGTCACGCAATGCTTCGGAACACGTCACAGTCACCGTGGTGCTCTACAACGCGGTGCCATGCTCTTGAAGTGACAACTGAGGAAGGAATAGATAGGAATAGGATTCCCGATTTCTCAAAAGAATCCGATTCCGATGTCGATGGAATTTCCTACTTCTAGGAATTGGATTCCTATATTTCTTGGAATAGAACAAGGACGCTTTTCAAGTCATAGCGATCTCGTAATCTCAAACAGCTGGGAGAGATGATATCGTAGCGGTTGTCGTGCATGGTGTTTCGCAGTGTTTGGTTCAATTTTTGTAAACTAAGCACTTTCAGATTCAATTGCTAAGGACTTTCAATTGCAAATCTGTCCCCTTGCGGGAATGTGTTGGAATCACGGTTGTCGGTGAACGCATATTAATCGTGATCTATGATTTGGCACTCAACGAAATCTAGACGACGTGCAGATGCTGCTTTTTGATGCTTTTTGTTTAATTAATTATGCAATTGTTGTCACTAGTTCGCCTCTTCATTGATTTGCTGGTGCTTCCAGATGCTTCCGGTTTGAAGGATGTTGGTTTTGGTGCGTTCCTGATGAACACCGAGCAGCAGACATGCCCTGAAAGTCTGCACTTGAAACAGCTTCTTTCAATGAGATGGCCATGGGCAAATCCAATCATGTGCTTACCAGAGGTAATGTTGGCATTGTCCAACAACCTAACGCACCCTTGTCGAACCAAGGTCAAGGGAGGCGTTCCAAGTGAAGGCGATGTGATTGCAGCCATCGATGATTTGGAATCGTTATACCGCGCATGCTCAGAGACGGGTAAATTGGCAGACAGCACCTTCGATTTCATGAAGCAGCCCCTGAAGGTTGATGATGTCAACCAGATCGCTGCCAAAGTCGTGTATCAGCCACCTCCAGTCCAAGTGCTTGGCTACGATCAATTTCCCACCGCTTGAATCCACTTGAAGCTTAGAGCCCTTTCGGGACCTGAAATCGCCCCGGGTGGCCTTTACTCAGCGAGGGTTATGTGCAGCAAGACCATATCGCTGTCGAGCACGGGTTGTCACATCGCCACTGGTTCTGCCTGTACAGAGAAGCAGAAGCATTTGCAGATCGTAACCCGCGGGCGGTCGTTAAATGGAATGAAAATGGCTTGGCCTTGGCGTCATTTGCTTTGGGTGGCGCTTGCCACAACAACCCATGCCGGAGGTCATGCATGTATGTTCACAATCTCGTGGATTTCCCCGCAAGAATCTGATGTAATCTGATGCAATTTTCAAACTTGCGAAAATCTGATGTAATCTGATGCAATTTATTTTCAAATTTGCAAAAAATCTGATCGATCTGTGTCACTGTGTCACAATACAACAGCTTTCCTTGGCCGCTGCACGACAGCTTCATCCGAGACACAGTCGAGAGGTGACATCTGCTGCCAATGTCGTGCCTCGGACGCAAGATATACGATTCGCTGTGCATCATATGGTCGGGGAAAAACAAACACAAGATCGGGGGTTTCTCAAAATAGGGAACCCCCAAAATGGTTGATTTATTTTAATGAAAAGAAAATATTGGATGTATCTACAGTAGATATGTGTTCCGCTTCTCTAGTCTATAGCTCAAATGTTCTGGTGCCCAAGTCTGTGTTGGAGCAAACCACCTTTGCTAAGTGTTCGGTCTCAGTGGTGGTCATGGACGCGCCGTTTTATCCAACAGAGTGACGTAAGCTCAGCGGCGTGCTTGTGGATTCATGCGTGCGACTCAGGCGCGTGAACACAATCGTTTCGGCACTGGCAGCACTCCCAGATCTTGTGAGTTGAGTGGATCAGATATTGGGACAGCTACAGTCACCGGCTATGTCCCCTTGGTGCAGTTGTGTTGCTGGGTATGTGGTGCCAAGGACAAGAATCCCGAGGTACAAGAGCCCAAGATTTGGGGTGACCTCAGGCTCGGGCTGGCTGATCATTGCCCCTGCCCCAACCGTTTTATTCGAAGCGCGGTTCCAGGCATCAAGGGTCTGCGCCTGAGACGTCTCTGCTCTTGAGCATTTGTCTTCCAACATGTAGCTCTAAGAATGGTGCTTCCGTGCGCTCTTCCATGTGCTTCCCCTGCTATAACAATTTGCTAATGGGTCTCACAAGAATGCCTCCATTTACGACGTGAATTGACACTGAACATCCAGCACTTGAATGGAAGTTTGGGCACTGAAGGCATGCTCGCTCAATCTGGGGCATGGCGTCCTTACAGACGACCCCCACCAACATGCCGCAGTGGTTCGGTGGAACCACTGATTCGGCAGAGCCTGCACCAGTGGCAAATGGGCAGGTGGCTCGTGATGCCTGTGAGCAGTGGCCAGGGTTCTTAGTTTGTTGTAAGGGCCTACTATGGCCAGTAAATGTAAACAATTTTTATACCATTATTAGTTAGTTGATTGTTTTCGGAGATTCCTACTAGCTAAATCTAAAGCGAATGTAATTCAGAAATTGGTAGATGTTATGTCTAGAAATCCACCAGAGACAGAAGAACTTTTGGAGCATCTTCTGCTTTGTGCTGTCATGCCATGAAACAAGGCTTCCCTAAATTTGCTGTGCTACTCTAGTGCCAGGTGAAGCCCAAGTATCCCTTCTTCAAGTGCGATTGAGTTATGGCGATCGAGGCGTTTGTGAAGTTTCTTCCAGGACACAGGTTGCGCAGCTTCAGCTTGTACATAGGCATGGGTCAAGCGCCAAAGGCATTGATATGTCTTGAACCTAAGCAAGACAGACTTGGCACTCTGAAGCAAAAGAGTAGGGGAAGTTCAAATCAGCGAGCAGATGCCCTGCTGTTCGGCCAAGACATTCGTTTCTCTCGGTTGCTCATCCATGCAAGTTGATTTCCATACAGCCTTGCCACTGTCTGCAGCTTCGCTAGATTCCTACATGAAAAGCTTCAAGGAGGATCTAGGAACATCAAACTCTTGGCACTCCCAGAGATTTGAGACCAGTTGGAATCAACAGAAGCGATGAAGGCACAGTCTGCACAGCCTGCACAATGTTCCAGCTATTTCCTTTGCATGGCCCATCATCCCTGATTTGTCCAACATGACGATGGCAAGTTCCAGCTCCAGCTCCAGACCGCCAAAGGCATGGAGTTGCGCGGCTCGTGTGTGATGGTGCGTCCATAAACCTGGTACCCACGTAGCGGAGGTGTCCTATGGTATCTACATCCAGTCATGAACAATCATGAGCATTGCTTGACTGTCAACAACCAGAAACCACCAAGAATCACTCCAACAACCAAACATCTTACTACTGGTCATACATCACATGTATTATATTGGTATAACCGTTCTATAACAGCCGTTGTATAATAACCGTTGTATAACAACCGTTGTATAACATGACAACCGTTGAACCATTGTATAACCATTGGATAACCAGTTTCACCAACCGCCGACGAGTCGTTGGGATCACCTTCCAGGCCCTGGAGATGCAAATGCCGGTGGAGCAGCTGGGCTGCAACTCTGCACAGCGAGTTCAACGCGCACTGAACCATTGGGGCACCATTGGGTGGTTTCTTAAAATTGGGGTACCCCACAAAAGGACGCCTCATGACCAAAAATGACGAGTTCTTGGATGATTTAGATTGATTTAGGGGGTCTCCTATTTTGAGAAAGACCCAGGACCATTGGGGACGGTGAATTCGGGGCATGTTGGATCTCAACAAGGAGTTCATCATGCTTGATTCTACATGGCCATGATATTGTTTTGATCCTTACGCCCCTGCCTTGGTGCCCAAGGCGGTCCGTGAGACAAGACTCTGGGCGAAGCTTTTGGTGCGTTTGCGATGGCTGTGGATTCTTGGGCACAGAATGGCCTAGAATGGCCTTGGACATGATGGACATGGGAGATGAATTGGCTTGAAATAATCACGCACACACGCACACACACACATATACAAGCTTTCAGATGACCTTTCTTGCTGACACCTTGCAACCCAATGCTTTGTGCACCAGTTGTGCACTGATGAGGAATTGTTTGCTTGTGTATCTCGTACCTTGGCGGCAGCATGCCACGCTACCGGTCAGTTCATGGAAAAATGTGGGGAATCGGCGAGTGGCAGTCACGCATACAGACTGAGTAGTTTGACCCAGAGTTGATGGTTTCTTCTTGACTGTTTAACGCAATCAGCAATCAGTGACTTAATTGGAATCAAGATAAACAATAGTGATTGACTAGACTATTTGCCATTGTGGGCCATTTTGCAGGCTAGTTATCAATTCATCACAGAATAGTAGTTTGTCATAACCAACCCTTTGATGGTTTCAATCCGCCAAATGCTTGCTGGGGCGAGGATCATAAACACCAGCTGCCAAGCCTTTTGAAAGCATGGCTTCGATCTAAGGTACACCCTTCTTTTTGTCCTTGCCTCAATGTGTATCCATTGGGGGAAGGGAACCCCCAAGACCACTATGGACTCGATGACCATGGTGACTGCGGCTTGGCGGTGTGATGCCAGGTTTCAAATTTCACTGTCCTCAGACTTGGGCGTTGGCCATTTGGCGAGTCGTTTCAGCGCCCCTTCAGCATAGGCGGGCTTTGAAAGTCTGCATTCTGGGATTTTCTTGGATACTCATGGCTTGCAGCACCAAGAGCTTGCAAAAAAACATCGGAAGAATCTCTCTTAGGAGTGTTATCCTTTTGATTTTCTTGGCAGGATACGAAGCCATCTTTATTCTAAGCATTTGGTCGCACTTAGCCTCTTGGCCTGTGCTGACCGCTGCTGCCCCTCGCTTTGCTGATATCATCATAGGTTGACTCTTTGCATGTCCCAAAGTCAAACTTCAAGTGCTCAAGCGTCACCCCATAGTGTTCCCTAGTACAACCATACCCACCCATGGTTTCCCATGGTTCCCCACCCTACTGAGGCTTGTATGCTGACTGACCCGGGATCATGTCCGATGGACGTCGCATATCAAGAAGGTGAAAGGCACTGCACAAAGTTCAGACCTTGGCTTTGGCGAGCTTCCCATCCCTGCTTATACTGTATTTGATTTTATTGATTTTTTATCTTGCGATTTCTGATGTCCAAAACACGGAGTAGCTTAAGTCACTTTTGGTTTGGCAAATTTGATGAGGTGCAGAGCGCCGAAGCCTGCCCGCGCTCACCACTGCTGCTTGGATGAAAGATGAATCCTTGGCGAAACCCGCATGGTTTCAGCCAACATGTCTCGGGCTTCGGCGCACGGTTGCTGCCAAGACCAGGAAAGGTTCCAGCAAGTTTCGAAGGATTCCAGGGTGGTTCCCAGTCTATGACCTGAGTGTCCAAAAAATCAGATGATTTCACGCGCACCTGACATCAACATTTCCGGATTTAACCTGGTTTGTTTGACAAGAACTCTATAGACTATGCCCCTCTCTCTCTCTATAAAGACGTATCTTTATAAAGATGATATAATATACAGTGCATACAGCCGTGTGGGGTGATGCAGAGCTTTAACTTAAACGTTACAACGAGCCCAAAGTCAGCCATAGTCAAGATCTTTGGTCCAGACTCTTGTGTATCACATGCAACTTGCCAGCCTGAGTGTACATACAGCCTGCACACGACGATTGTCACAGTCCATACAAGCCCATGTGTCGTGGCCTGGTCTATGCTTAGTTTGGCAGATAGATAGGTAGTTGAAACCATAGCTTCTGTAGCTACATGCTTATAATATAAAGAAACCAAATGATTAGATCAACTAGCAGAAAGAATCAAATAGCCATGGTTAGTACCAGTCATGCAAAGAAACCAAATGATTAGATGACACTTTTCCTTCAATTTATAGGAGCATCATGAGCCTCCGCCACGTGCCAAATAGCAGCACTTTAGACAGCAACGTGCCATCAGCTAAGGTAGCACCTGCCGGCGATGCATCATGAGCCTCCGCCACGGGTTTCGGTGGGTTGTGTTTGCGTGCCGATCCGGCTGGGAACGGAGCAGATTGGATGGTGGATGATCAAAACTTCTCGTGATTGGATGATCGATTCTACATGGCTCAATGCCAGATAAATGCATGATTACGGTTCAAGACACTACTTCCCCCTCAACCAAAGAAGATGGTTAACCACCAGAACTCCTGCTTTTTTGCGTGGGACCCAATTTTTTTGGCGCCCCACCAGATGTCCGACAAGAGTTGCTTGGGCCACGCCAGGAAGATGGACCATCACTGCCCTTGGGTGCTCGGCGCTCAGGACGATCCATGGAACTCTGAGGAATTTGTTGTGATAAGTCGTACTGCCTTGCTACCGTGATCCACCTCTTCGTGCTTGCCACTTCTGAGGAACAATTGCGTTGGGGCGAGAAACCAGACCCTTGCCGGTGATCAATGACACATCAATGACACCTGTGAACTTTTCTAGGATTTTTTGACTTTTGTTTGCAATGTAGATCGCAGCTTAAAATCGATGATGTAGGAAGGTACTACTCCAAGCAGTAAAAGGCATTTGTATACAGTAACATATCTAAGCAATGAAAGATTATGGAAGTGTTGTGTGGTTTGACTCCTTGATCATAGCAGATCGAAGCCCTTAGGAAGCACTTTTTGCTCTTCCTGTTCTACACATGTCTGCAATGCATTGGAGCCACTCTGAGCCTTGCTGCCTACTTTGCTGGGAGCCCCATGGTCGACTCACACTTGTGCATTTGGGTGACGTAGCACGACATGGGTGGGCTCCCAATCCTCAACATGAGCATACTTGGTCAGAGGTACCTCTAAGGACCTGCATTTCTGGATATCACTTTCCAGGAATCCAACCAATGTCCCACCAATGTCCCTCCTTGTAAGGCAGACTCTGCTGCGGTAATGCCGCGGAGACCGCGCAAACCCGTGCAATTCCTGGGGAAGCAGGACACAGAAAACATTGTACGACTGTTACTGCCACCGAACTCATTATGTTTGTCATTGTTGTGGTCACTTATCAGCTGCATGACATAATTTTCATCATCATCATCATCATCATCATCATCATCATCATCATCATCATCATCATCATCATCATCATCATCGTCATCATCATCATCATCATCATCATCATCGTCATCATCGTCATCATCGTCATCATCGTCATCATCGTCATCATCATCATCATCGTCCTCATCGTCGTCATCGTCATCGTCATCGTCATCATCATCACCATCATCGTCATCATCACCGTCATCATCACCATCACCATCGCCATCACCATCACCATCATCATCATCATCATCACCATCATCATCATCATCATCAACAACCATTCCATACCCTATTGTATCCTGTTGTATCTCATTATCCCCTTTTGTTTGCCAAAGCATTCGTTGATCACAGGATCCAGCTGTCGAAGCAGCTTGGCGGGAAGAGCTGAAGAAGTTCTCCGAATCCCAGGCGCAGCGGCGCGGTTGCGGGAGGTACAATACAAACAAATGGCATTGGCCAAGGATACCCAAGGATCCAACAATGACCAAGGATACAACCAAGAGAAATCTGCAGATGGGAAGAAATAGCCACACTGGTAAGCATGTAGTAACCGTGATTCAGGATAGCCATGTACAGAGATGCAAACAACGATGATGAGTCAAAACAGAGGCACCAAGGTGGAACAAAAGCCTGCGAGATGCTTAGCTAAGGAACGGATCGTAAGCAATTCAATAGGATCGTTGATTTGACATGATGTGACTGACCATCACCATCACACCAGCTCCCACTCCGCAGGTGAGAAACGAAGCTGACTTATTTTGCTGTGTCGAGCCCCCAGACTCAGGCATTGGTTGATGGAAAACATGCAGCTTACAGCAGTCAAGACTCCGATACCCTGGTCAACATCCGACTGGAACATCATAGATATGGTAACTATTGGTAACTACTGTTGCTTGGGATGCGCCAAGGGTGCATCCAGGAGGGTACCTCGAAAACCATCCAGATTATTCGAGAACTCTAGGGTAGGAAGCCACCCTTTGGTGTGCTCCCACCCTTCCACTTCTGACCTAACGGTGCCGAGGTGCTGATTTTCTTAGTCGCAATCATCTTCGGGCTCTTCACCTGCATTATGTTCTGTGATCAGGCCTGGTGACATGCGCCGTCACAGCATTGCTGGTGGATTTCTTGAGCATGTCACTGCTATGATTGCTGGTTCTTGCAAGTACTTCCTCATATTGTGGTTCTTGTAAGTACCGCATTTCTTGGCCTCCATGTTGATGACTCAGTTTATCCATTTGGGCGTTTCTCAAAAGAGGGGGAACCACCCAAATCATCCAGTTTATCAAACATTTATAGTATCAACTTGGGTGTTTATCAACGATTTATAATATCAATTATCCATTTGGGTGTTTATCACTCATTTATTTATAGTAAGTAACCAGCCATTTTTGGGGTCTCCTATTTTGAGAAACCAGCAATTCCATCAACTTTCCGCTGTTGTCACCCTCCCCATTTCCAGGCATCAAACATTGCCAGCAACACTACAGGTGATGACCTCAACCAGCGAATCTGATTTGGAATGAAACTATTTAGATATATCGTAAGTGTATAAGATTTGATTAGTGTGCAATTTGACAATTTCTATATCTTACTTCTTACAGATTATACTTGAATGTATAATAAGATCCTGACTCTAATGATTTGCTATTTCCACTTGCAGCATTTGATGCTTTTTCTGTTGGCGCTGAGTCAAGGTATTGATGTGATGAAGGGAAAAGACAAAGAAGCCGTGCACCGACCCTGGCGGGACTCCGTGCAGGACCGTTGATGGCGCGGCCTGAGGCGGTTGAGGGACATGATGATGGTGGGTGGTTGGTAGGTGGTTGGTAGGTGGTTCATGCTGATTTTGCCGAAACTCCATGCCAGTGCGTCACAGTTCCGCACAGGCGCGGTAAACATTCGAGCCATTGAAGATACCCAGAGGGCGGATTTGTCAATGGCGATTATTGACCTAAAAAATGGCATGTGACTGAGAGTATGGTGATCCGGCGCATCGGAATACCGTGGCATGCCTATTGTTGCACCACCAGCACACAAGGGGGAATACTGTAAGCTGGGTACGCCCAAAACTAGCAGGTTGGTTAAGGGGTACAACCATTTATTGACAAACCCATCTGGTCTAGCCCAAATAGTCAAAAATGGTTGGTTTTCCTATCAATAGCTGTGGGTCAGTTCACCCTGTACCCTTGGTGGGCCGTCATTAACCTTTGTATTCCAACTATTATGGTTAATTTGCCGGCCTCCTCAGTCAACCATTGTTAACCATCACTAATCATTATTATCCGCTATTGTTGGTTATGAACCACTATCAAACATTATCAACCCATGGGGAATACACCATTTTGATGGTTAAAGCCCCCTGACTCAGCTCGCCAAAGAATGATGATTTCTTGATGCTTAGTGCCTCCATTTCACACTGCTGAAGACCTCATGGCGGATGTGATTCACTGATCATGGATATCCCGCTCACCATCGCAAGTCCTGAAACTGAACTGGAAAGGCCGTGGTTTGGGATCATGAAACATGTCAACAATGATGGTTGATCAACTGTAAACCACTGATTATTGATGGTGAAATCTTGCTCAGTTGATGGCTGCTCATTGATCAATGTTGGCTATTGGCGGTTGTTAAATGTTGGGTTAAAATGCTATGTAATGGCTAACACCATGAATTGATGGTGAAATGCTGTCTAATTGATCATTGATGGCTTATGTTGGTTAGTTGATAGTTACGTGTTGTCAGTTGGTTAGTCGATAGTTCATGTTAAGTAATGGCTAACACCATCATGATGGTGAAATGGTGGTTTCTCAAAATAGGGGTACCCCCTAAACATCCAATATTAACCATCTATAGTAGTAAAGTAAACCAACCATGTTTAGGGGTCCCCTATTTTGAGAAACCACCAAATATTGATATTAACCAGTAGAATGGTTAAGTGATCTTAAGTGATCATGGGAGCCATTTCTGGATGACAGCTTCGCTTGCAGGAAGTCATGGGCCGTGGTCCTTGTTGGCGATGGCTTGTGCCAATTCCCCTGCGACATACGACGCTCGGCAGATCTGAAGATCAAGGCCCAGAGGATAAGCACCACATAGGATGAATAGCTGGTTGGTCAATAGGATGAATCAATGAAAAACAATGAACAAGTTGGTCAATGAACACAAATCAACGAATATCAATGAATAGCTGGTTGCCTGCATGCAACGATCATAGAGATTTTAGAACCAAAATGAACCTACCACAATGATGGGTAAGTGACGCTAAAGAAGGATCCGCAGATCTTTACCAGACTACATGACACTTCTATTTTCCTTCCAATCCCAGTGTCTATAACATCCCCTGCCTTCCAGGATCCCCATGACAGTTCTATTTTCCTTCCAAATTTCCTGCCAACCGAATCCCCTTTGAGCCCCTTGCTTGCAGTGGCCATGACCGGACCAGTGTCATCCGCCAAGGCAAGAAGAGTGAGCCAGAAAGATGAGCGCCAGCTGCAGGGGATAGCACTAGCAAATATATTGGGTTTGTCTAAATATGTACATGATATGCATGTATGTAAGTGTAACATAATATAGCATAATTAGGTATAATAGTAGTAGAATTGACATGTAGTATGAAATATATAATGAAATATATAAGAAGGATCTAAATGGATTTGATTTAATATCATACAGCCCATGCCCTGGAAAATCTGGAATTCCGAGTTCAGGCTCCCCTTCTAAAATTGAACTGCCTTTTTGGATTTTCGCTATTGCTGGTCTGAGGCTCCCTCAAATTCTCAAGACTTTCCTGCATGCTCAAGCGTTGCACTCCCAAGTAAGCGTTTTCAACAGGACCATTGATGCCAATCAGCAGCTTGACAACGACTGAAATGCAGGGTGAGGATAAGCCAGGGCTACTGTACTTGAGAAGGATAGCAGCAAAACACAGCAAGAGCCACAGATGGGGAAGAAGTATTTCATTGAAACTTCGCTTGCATTGTTTGTCGCAGAGCGTTTCTGTTGCATGGCTTGGACAAAGAACTGCAACTCAGTGCGTCAGTCATTCCAATCGCAAACGAGTGGTGCTTCGGCACTTGACGTCAGCATGAAGTGCGTGACGATGCTCGGACTGGGACTGGTGCATCCCTCAGTTCTTTTCTGAAGCGGATTTTTGAACGAAACATGCCAGCATATGCCTACCATGTAAAAAAAATGCAGTCAATGCGGAGCATGTCAGTTACCTGCTCGAAAGCGTGTCAGGCATTGATCGGCCTGGTTCGGGTCATGGACCCAGTGAGCAACGGAGTACATCAACATGCATAATTGCAGGATATTGATACATATTGATTGATGTATATCAATGATTTGTATAGTAGAGTACGCTTCATTGCGATACACTACGTTACATCGCCCAGATATGCAGACAGTCACGCACTATTCACATGCTACATTTGACATACACATTATATGTATATATATATGTATATATATCATCTATATATACAAAATGATATGCACATACTCTAGAATATACATGCATGCCACGCACATATATTCATTTCTTTGCTTCGACAAACGAAAGGCAAGTTGGACTTCCAAAGCGAGTGAGGCGGAGTCCACGGGCCTTGTGCCAGTGGAGTCTGAGAACGGACAAGAGTCCTCAGTCCAGGTGCAACGGCGGCCATGGGGCCATGGGGGTTCCAACAACTTCAAGTCACAACCATATGGACCATATGCCTTGGGGAAACCGAATGCTTCACCCGAATGCTTCACCAAGACTTTGCACAAATGATGCTGGAACATGCCACAGTGACAGATGTGGATTTGGTGTTTGACAATTTCTCCCCTGGCAAGGCTTTGCTTGGATACTTGAAACCCTTCCTCAGACGATTTCAGCATATTGAAGTTTAGATAGAATTTACACCATCACATTTCGACGGGAAACACCGTCAGTTTTCTGAGTATATCATTTGACCGCGGTCATTATGAGAATTCCCCTGTTCTTGTTGCAGTCACTTCCAATCTCGGGCTTGTGGATGCTAGATTTCAGACATACCCAGCCGGAATCGTCATCCGAATGTCTGTGCAAGGCACAACCTGCCGGCAAGAAGGATCCCATGAGTGAATTGTTGCACTGGGCACGAGACCAAGAAATGACGGGGTGAAACGACATCGATTCCACAGATCGATTCGTCTGCCTCGTGTCGGGTGAAGTCGACTTCCCTGAGGCGATTGAGCACAGCGATCCAGAAACTCTGAAGAACCTAATGGAGGAGTACAAGGAGATTGCTTGTTGTTTACAGTCATCTATAGCAGTCATCTACAGTCTATGTGGAGTGATTATCACATATTATCAATGATTATGACATCATTTGGAGTCTGAACAACTTGGATTATCTTGGATTGACCTGCAATTTCTGCCCGTTGACACCACTGCCGGGCGGCTCAAGCGTATTTTAAAGTCATCGAGTTTGGCATCCGTGCAATGTCGCAGGAGCATGACTTAGATTCAGCACTGCATTCACTGTAGACTTTGCTGGTACAAATGCCCTGAGAAAAGGCATGTTTCCCGGTCCCCAGTTTTGGGTCCGAAAATTTGCGCACTCCGAAAAAGCTATCCAACAGTGAAGATGTTTGGAGTCGGAGGAAAACCATCGAGACCGACATATGTTATGGGGTTCTTCCCATGACTCAGGAACGCGAGCCCATGACGGAAGAAGCCTTGGCGAAGCAAATGAAAGCTGCCTTTCGAGTTTCCTGGACTATGCAGTTGGGTGTTGCAACTGTGTGGTCAGCTGTTTGACAATGGTCGACCATAGCTGATGGTAGTTAACAATGGTTCATCCTGGTGAATGCTGGTCGACAATGCTGGATCATGTACAATCACGGTCAATATTGGTTGGTCAAGTTGAACACTTATTTTTTGCGACACGGGTGTTGATTGGAAGTTGACTAACAAACAATTTGTTAAGTTCAACTTCAACTCAGAGTCACGTTGACATCTCTGCCTTTCAAGCCCTTCTTTGGTTCCTCTTTCTTTCAAGGCTTGGTTTTCGGCCACTCGCTGATCACCGGCCTGAGGCAGCTGCTGAAAATGCGGCTCAACCTCCAAAGGTCAGCTGGGAACGGAGGTTCCATGAGGTTCCATACTCTTTGATGAGATGCTTTTGCTGCTCCAACTGTACCACATCAACACGTGATACCATGTGATGTGCCAACCCCAACCACCATCCCAAAGCTAGGATTTGTTTCAATGAAGCCAATCTATTTGAGGGGACCAGGGACACGGATATGTTTGGATGTCCTGAAGTCTCTTCCGCATCAATTAGGGGAAAAACATGAGATACTTGATGAATCTCAATGATTTTAGACTTGGCTGGCTGCTTCTGGTATCTTCTGCTCCAGTGGTGAACTGAAGATGACATCATCCATACTTTCCAACTGTGAGATGAAAGGGTCGGCGAAGAGGGCAGGGACTGGTCAGGCGCAATTTTCCCTGGGCCGACTTCGACAACAACTGGCCCGAGGATTGAAGGCTTTACGCGAGCGAGTAGCAGACACCATGGAACTTGCCGCCGTAAAGGTTGCTGCCACCAAGGACAGGAAGTTTGCCGATGGGTCCCAACCAGTCCCTGGAGTCTTCAAGCAGAGGAGGATAGATTTTGCGAGGAGGATTGGGATGTTCATCTACCATCATCTACCATTTTTGAGGATATTTGGCTTTGTTCCGTACCAGTAAGAGGCCCCGGAGGCACCATATCCCGTCACAGACACACGAAGTGACCTTCATGTCAGGGAATACCCTCTCCCTTTCATTCCGCTTCCTTAAAGCCATCATTTCTTCTCGACAGATCTGCAAGATATGTAGATGTGCCGTATGGCAGTCGGGATCGAGAAGATGCCCAAAATATTGAATGCGTTGTGATTGGGGACGATTCAGAATAGGATCCTCGAAGGTTAGCAAAATTCTTTCATTGATTCGCGAAGAACAGGCATTTCCAATGAAGACATGATTGGCCACCGATTCACCGATCCTTCGTTGATTTCTCCTCTTCACCGTCTTGCGCTGTTTCAAATCGAAAGGGAACAGAAGCATTTCAGCATCTCGTTTTCCAGGAAAATGTGCTGCAGCGCATCTCCACTTCCAGCAGCTTCCTCACGTTGAACGCATGGAGAGTAAATGCCAAGGTCAGAGCAGCGGCGATGATCCGCCAAGGACAGCAGAAAGTCCTGGAAACCGCGGCGCGAACGCGTGAGACAGCGCGACAAACTGCCGACAAAGCGAGATCTCAGGCTGTGACACTTCGCAAGGTGCGGCACATTGAGCGGTTGAGGAAATCATTTGGGTGGAGTGATTGGGTGGAGTCATTAACCATCAAGATCCATTAAGATCCATCAAGATCCATCAAGATCCATCAAGATCCATCAAGATCCATCAAGATCCGTCAAGATCCGTCAAGTACATCATTGAGAGATTTCTTTTGTCAATTAAGTTTTTGAGTCTTTTTAAGAGTGTAAAGGTTTCTTTGGAACGGTTTTTACTAAGATATGCTAAGTGGCTTAGGGATGATTGCAACCCATTCTGGGATTACCAATTCATCAGCAGATTAATAGGCTTGCAAAACGGCTTACACCAATGAACATCCTGGCGGGTCCAAACGTCTGCAAGCGTTTCATGGATTGCAACTGTCAACATTCAGAAGCCCACCCAATTTCCAAAGCAAAATGTTCGTTGCTGGTGCGTCGAAATCTCATTTTTGACAAGAAACTCAGAATTTGTGCTTTTGTGTTTTATGATCGAACCCGTGCAACACTCGAGCTGTGACCGCACAACTCTGTGATGGCAATGGAAGCGGCTGCCAACAAACATGTGGTTAAGAAGGTGCTTCAAACCAGAGCAAACACATGAGTAACCACTATGAGATCTATGAGTAATCACTATTGAACCTGGTGAGGGTCATGACATGTCATGACAAATGGTCAAGCATCACCCAACATGGATAGGTGAACATTGCAGCAAAGCTTAAACCCTCTTTTATATATGTGACTTTCAGAATTAGGGGCGCAAAGTTTTGAAAGACAGAATCGTCGCAAGCTTTTCTGCCGAGAAGATGAGGTATTGTCCTCGCTGTTTCTGTCCAGGAATGTCCAGCTGGCAACAGCTTTCACAATGAAAGCACTGCAATTATGTCAGCAAGTTATACCAGCAGGGGCATCGCTCAGCAGGTTACAGTCCGCATTTTGCTGCTTGTATTACTCGTACCATCTCTGTTTTTACTGTCTGCATTCCACAAAAAAACAAAGGCAGCATATAAATACCTAACTTTTCCACATTATCATTGGTGTTTGTCCCCTATTATTTTCCGTTGCAATCCCCTAAAACACCAAAATCAGGAACCATCAAACAACACAAGAAGAAGAGAACAAGTTGTGCTTTGCAGGTCCCGGTCCCCCCCCGGCATCCGCTTGGAGGCTACTTGCAAGAAGCTTCGGAGTGGCCAGTTCCAGGCCACAGCTGCAGGTGCTGTCACCGGTGCCACGGCCTTGGGAGCTTCGGGTGGCGCTACTGGCCTTGCAAGTGGCGCAGCCATAGGAACAGCCATAGGGACTCTGGGCGCCTTGGCGGCACTAGTCAATCCCATTGGGAATCATCCAAGACAAAGTCGTGCCTCATTTAAAGGCAAATCGCAAAATAATACATTGGCCAGCAGCGAGTTCCCCAACAGCGCGTTCCATTTCGTTTTGGTTTCGGGCGTGACTTTGGCATGACTTCTTTGGAACAGGGTATTGTGATTTTACATCCAAAATGATCGAGGCATGACTTAGGCGTGACTTTGTGTACCTGGCCTGTAAATCATGTTGAATTGGCCACAGTCGCCAACTTGCGGTACAAATGGTTGCTAGTCATGAAGAGTCACCTGATACTCCTGCACCTCAAGAAAACCGATGCATTCTGTCCCCACATTGTGACTGCAAGTCCTAGTAGTATTCTACTGGCACTTATCTGGCACTTAACATACTTTCATCACTACTCGTCCTCATACTCGCACTACCCTCCTTCCTTGTCTTATCATTTTCATTGCATTCACACCACATCATGGACAATATCAGTATCCTCATCCTCTGTCGTTTTCTCCTGTCGTCGTCGCTGTAATTAGTCTCTCAGTCTCGTTTTGACTGTCGTGCTCACGGTCGTCATCAATGTCGCGCTCACCGTTGTCATGACCGCCGCCATTGTAATAGTCACTACGATCATCATTATCATCATTGTCCTGGTTATGATCAATTGTCCACCAAAATCGATTGTTATCATTCCTACCATCACTATCATCATTATTCTCAGGATCATCATCATCATCATCATCATCATCATCATCATCATCATCATCATCATCATCATCATCATCATCACCACCATCATGACCATCATGACCATCATGACCATCATGACCATCATGACCATCATGACCATCATGACCATCATGACCATCATGACCATCATGACCATCATGACCATCATGACCATCATGACCATCATGACCATCATGACCATCATGACCATCATGACCATCATGACCATCATGACCATCATGACCATCATGACCATCATGACCATCATGACCATCATGACCATCATGACCATCATGACCATCATGACCATCATGACCATCATGACCATCATGACCATCATGACCATCATGACCATCATGACCATCATGACCATCATGACCATCATGACCATCATGACCATCAAGACCATCATGACCATCATGACCATCATGACCATCATGACCATCATGACCATCATCACAATCATCACAATCATGACCATTGTCACCATCATGACCATCATCACCACTTTTAAATGCCATTGGCATTTTTGTCATCACTATCGCTATCTCAATCATTATCATCGCAAGTGGGATGATGCTCGTCATGACATTTTCATGGCTGGCCCGTGTCATTCTCCTCATCCACCTGTCACCCATCAGTATCCTTTTTATTTTTACCTTTCCTGAATTAAACTGCTGAAAAAAGAAAACCGTTATCTGTCTACTTTTATTCCATTTCTGAAGTTGTCCTGGCTGTGCGCTCTTTCCAGCTCAGCTTTCTTCTGAATAGTTTGTGGCCCGAACACAGGTTGAGGATTTTTTGTATGCATGAAATTGTTGAAGGAAGACTCGAATGTGCATGGGATTCAACGTGAGCTACTGGCAATATTATTGGAGATTTGGATAGATTTGGTCATACAAGTATATATATATATATACACATAATTTTTGAATACATATACATTCATGTTTTTATTGTAATGAATTCCAACATATCCCTAGTAGCACAAAGTCTAACACGGGACATTCGCAACTCATCACTTGTATGATCGATATGGTCACATTTGACGTCTCATCAGTGTGCAAGGCGCGATATTTACCTTTGGATTGTCGGTGCCAATTGGAGCTGCAATCGGTGGTGGTACTGGTTGGGTCATTGGAACAACGCTTGGGGCCGGCGTGGGAGCAGTGGGAGGGGGCACTGCAGCGTCAAGACTCTATGCAAAGCGCGAGAACTCGAAGCAGAGCTAGTGACTGCTAGAGCTGCTTAGTGGTTTCGAAATGTGAGTGATGATTTTGTCATCACTGTTAATGCTCGCCCCATCTTTTCCACACTCTTGGGGACAACAGTTTCTTGGATGGTCCGGAGCGGACAGTCCAGCTAGTTTTCTGCTGGGCCTTTGTAAGATGCAAAGATGCCAGCAGTTAGAGATAGAGGAGTCCACAGCAATGGTGTGCCCCATCCCCATCCCACTATTCCAAAGTGGTTTGCAACTAGGAAGCCATGAGTGGCGCACCATAGCGAGCTGGACGATGTATCGACTCGTCGCAATCGATTCGGAACAGAACTCGTTCTAGTTGGTCGGCGCCGAAAAATTGGTGGATATTGGCGGCTTGACAAGAGGAGGCTGGATCTATTCTTGGCATTTCTTGGTTGTTTCGGAACAAAGGACCAGTTGATCAGCCATTGACTTGTGGGTGCCTGGACTTGGGCTTAATGGTGAAACTAGGCGACCCCATGATTCCACAAGAGCAGGGGTTTGCAAGACTTTCCCAAGTAGTGAATCAAAATGCTTGGGGCCCTTGGGGCACACCACGTCACCAATGAGCCAATCGAAGCCGGGGCTATAGCTGGGTCGAGTCTCCGATCGATTTTTCAAGGGTAGGATCGCCCCACGCATCCGCAAAAGACTGTCATTTGTTGATAGGGAAAGCACCAGTAGGGATACACCATTGAAGATCATTGAAGGATATCAGAGATTCCCTTGAATGCTAGGGGAATCTAGGGGACATGTGGTAAAAGGATCGCTGAAATGAGAACTTGCGAAGTCGTGGGACCCAGGAGAAGAACGTGACCATCAAAGACATCTATGGCCAGGAAGTTGTCGACGCTTTCTTCAAGACTGAGGCGAGTTCTGCTAGCAGCGCTGGTGCACCCAAGACTCCGAAGAGAAGAACGGAGAGGGTCCAGATATGTCCAGATATTTGTTGCATTTTGTTGCACCCCAGCTTTGGATGTCGCATGATGTGGCCACATGATCAGGGCGATGTGATGAGCGAGCAGATCGCAGTGATTCAGGACCAGATGGGGACCAGATGTGGACCAGATGTGGACCAGATGCCTAGCCTTTCAGAATCCACTCACGTTTAGAGTCGAGCATTTGAGCATTTGGGGAATTGGGGGAAGCCACGCGTCTAATTGGATCAATTTTGCTTGTTGATTTTGTTGCCTTTGCGGCATACTGTAATGGGCTGACATTCTCAGCGATGAATATCTTTGCATCTTTGTGGTGGCCTCTGACATGGTCCTGGGTCCATGGCTGCGTGAGGACTTTCGCAATGAGTCTCTGCCGGATAGCATCCTGTTTGCAAGACAAGTCGCACGTGGCTTTTGAATGGAGATTTTTGTCTTGTATTGCAACTAGATTTTGAATGGCTTCAGATTTTTGCAACTATTTTCTTCAACATAATCTAGATCAGAATGTTGCAGTGACACCTGGAGATGCGTCTGCAAATCTGCCAGAGATCCCATGTCACCATATTTCAATTATACAGACAGCTTCTCCTCTCAGGCCTTCTGGAGGCTGCTCTGGAAGAGCTTGAGGCCGGTTGGCCAACGATATCGAATTCTTGTTGACCATCATTCTGGATTCTCCTCAACCCTTCCTAGACCACAAAAACATATTCATGAACCATGAACATTGTTATTCAACCATCATCATTGATTAATCATTGATCATAAAACATTGCTCATGATTCATTAACATTGCCACGAAACACTACAATTCTCTTCATCAGTTGTTGCTGTCAGGAGCTTCTCCATCAAGTGGACCATGTGCTAGTCTCAGCTGACCGATCGAAGAGCCAGCAGCATGGCTGAGCTGTTAACGGTTGGTTGGCTGGTGGGTTTGACCAATTTGCAACTCCACAATTGCAACCAGCAACAACGTGGCCATGACCAACAGGGTGTCCCCGATGGATCGTTGGAAGCCAATCTGGAATCTTCAAAGGTCATGGGTGTTTCTCAAGCCATAGGGGACCCCTAAATCATCCAAGTCATTGGTCTTTTATAGTAGTATATAAACCAACCCTTATTTTAAGAACATCCCTCATGGATTGGGAAGAGCTGTGTGTTTTCATGGCAAATGATCTCAGGCTGGCAACCTGAACCGGATGGGTGGCATGAAGCCCTTACTGGTCCGAAACTCTGGGGATCAATGCTTTGCTTCACGAGGGGGTCCAAGAGTCCAAGTTAATCCAGAACCTGTGCACTTTTCTGCTTTGCAGCAGATCATTTCTTCTTTCAGAATGGAACAACAAGAAAATTCCGTTGTCTGGGAACGTGATCTATGTACATACCATAAATATCCATGAATCAATGAATGAATGGATAGATATAAATATATATATATATAATAATATTATATATAATTACATGGTATATGTACAGATTATGTGCATGTATCCAGTACACATTGTATATTGGCAGTTTCTTGCGCTTGAGAAATTGGACA
This sequence comes from Symbiodinium kawagutii, assembly GCA_009767595.1. NCBI lineage: Eukaryota > Dinophyceae > Suessiales > Symbiodiniaceae > Symbiodinium > Symbiodinium kawagutii. Next base: position 193,712 of record VSDK01019063.1, read on the forward strand.
CCACCGATTGAGAATAGGCTGCAGCGCTAGGAGAAAAAAACACATGCATACACAGAGCCACAGGAATCGAACACAGTTGATCAATCATTGAAAAGTGATAAAGCCTCTGAGGCATCTGGGGCCAAAATTCAAGTGATCACCATCTAGGATGATTCGGTCCGAGCGAAGGAAATGGCGCTTGGAGAAGAACGTGGTGTAGCAACCTCAGAATTAGACTGTGGTGCTGCAAGATGCTGCAAGGTGAGTAGAATACACTGACTGATTGCAGGTTTTTAGTTTTTCTGAGTCAAACAATTTTTCTTTTCCTGCCACACATTCATTGGGCAGGAGTCAACACGGAGCTTGGCGCTTTGGGTGCTGGGCGTCAGGATCCAAGATCCCATAGCTCTGGGTGTCAAGACAGAAGGCACGTAGCTATCTGAATCAAAACAGACATCAATTGGTTCCAGCGACCATTTTGGTAAAACCAGGTTGATTGTTATAAATGCACCAGCTTGATTGTTAAACAAATTGAATGCACACAAAAACACCAGGCTTTTTTTATGTCACCTTTTCTGCAAGTTGGCACAAGGATCCTCCTTTTCGCCCAGAATGGAAAAAACATCATTCACAAATATTTCCATTGTTCTTGTCTCATCTCAGGTCGCCGTGCAGAACAATGCTCCGGTGCAAGAGGAGTTGCACAGCCTCGGGGGTCCTGATCCCAGCGGATCTGCCGAGGCTCGAATTTATTGGCAGAGCTGCACAGCCTCCGAGGCGTGACCTTCTTAGCTGAACGACTTCGCTCCTGTGATGGTTTGACACTGAGAGAACCTGTCATTGGCAGTGATGAATTTCCTTCTCAACGTAGATGAGCTGATTTGAGTTTGGAATTTTTGAACAAAGTACATGTGGAATTTTCGTGGTTCTTCTGATGTACGGCTCTGTTGTATTCTCGACTTTTTGAGGTTCGGCAGGCGCTCAATTCTGCGGAAAGCTCCTGTTTTGTCTCTCCGGGCTGCTGAAGAACTCACCAACACTTCAGGAGGGGCGGAGCATTGCTACCAAGAAGCAGCAGTGACGGGGCTGAGATTGGCATCACAAAGTCTTGGATGCAACTGTTGGGGCTCGCACTGGTACACAGCGGTTATTTTGGCCGTGTTTTGACTGACATGTTTTTCTTGCTGATGGGTTATTGAAAACCATTGAAGAGGTTGAAATGAGGCCAAGAGCTTTTTGCTTGGGCACCTTTACCAAAACTTTGTTATTGAACAGCTTGAAGACCTACAAACAAACATGGTCTCGCATGATCTTCCATGAACTCCTATGACCTCGAGAGGCGAAAGCGGACCAGCACGGAGTGACCCAATGGATGATGGAGGCACGGTGTCCAACATGGTGACGGCAGATGGTGAGGTAAACGCAGCAGCTGTAGGTATCAGGTGCCCTCAAGTTTGCTTATCCGAGGTTCCAAACCATGAACCCCTCTGATGCCTCCTCGATGCCTCCCCCTGGGTCATTGGTCCCGGACCTTGAATCCTGTGAATTTGAAGGACTTTGCCGCGGGTTTATTTTCCTCTGTACACAACATCCGCGAAGGTGGGCATTAAGCACCCAGCACCGGCAGTTGTGAAGAAGGCCACAGCAGCTTCCTGTGAGGACTCAAAGAAAAGGTGTTCAAAATGGCACAAGAAATGGATCATAATGGATCCATTATATTGGTTGGTTTCATATAGGATCATTATCACTGGTACTAGGGACAGCTAGGGACATCTAGGGACTCTTAAACCCATCTAGGGACTAGGCATGGAATTGCTGGTCAGGCACTTGGTTTCTTGGACACCATCTTCGCCCAGAGTCCAGAGGCTAAGCAGCTACGCCATGGCTGTGCCATCTTGCTCTCGGCAAACCTTGCCTGGGGGGAATGCCATGCTGGTTGAATGAAGCTTCATGCCTCTTGAATTTTGCAGTTGCCATTTCTCGAGAGCCTGACGGAGACAAGAGATGCAACTGCTGCATCCGTTTTGGGACTTGTGACTCCGCTGCAGATGTTGGATTCACCGGTCAGCAAACGTGTCCTGTGAGTGAGCACACCACTGAAATGAAGCAACCAAGGGTTCCAAGGATGCATATTTGGCCCCACGTGAAATGGTGCCTAGGTTGAAAGTCCTGATGCAGACACCTCAGAAAAGGCCCCTCAAACGCAGACACCTCTCGCTGTGACTCACAGGAGAAACGCACTGCGACCCTTTGACCCACTGGTTGCCTATCCGCAGGCCATTGCGCTTTTGGGACGTTTAGCCGAACTCCGACCAAAGCTGTTCAGTGGCTTCAGAGAGGCAGCAGGGGCAGCGGGAGGTAGGGAAAATGTCGTGGGTAGTCTGTTGATTTTACCGAACACAGCATCATAAACTGAAAGACTTCAATGATTCAGAGTTTAATTTGCTGGTCAAATTCATGTAGCAACTGGGGTGCTACCTGTGTCAGGAATTGATAGCAGCCGCTCGCAGAGCGCAGCATCAGTGCGAGGCAAATGGCTCTGAACTAAGGAGCTGAAACCGTTGCCATTTGTGCCTTGAGGATGCTAAGATGTGCCAAGTCTTTGCCAAACCCAGGTGGGGACAAGGATGTCTGTTCTGGCCTCCTTCATTTGGCTGCTGAGGCTGGGTAAGCAAAACATTTAGTGTGGAAAAAAGACGCACGTAAGAACTGATGACCAAAATGCATGGCTGCTGAGGTGGATCGAAAACTGGCTGGAGCATCAGAATTTCAGGAGCTTTGATCATGGCTCCGCCTTCGAAGGGCCGACACTCACTGCTCCCATGTGGTGTGATGCCATCCCGGCTCCGGTGCGCGAGTGAATTCACAGTTTTGGTGTAGACAGGTGCTGTGTCCTGTGCTACGAACCTCCAAATGGCTGTTGCCAATGACTTGTGTCCAGAAAAGGGGCATGATTGTACAGTGAGGGTGTCCGAGTCCAAGACTTATTACTTTCTCAGGCCCTCTGACAGTAGCCCTCCTGGAACCAAAGACCACAAGACTCTTAGTGAGTCTGTTACGTGAAGCAGCAAAAATGATGTTCAACAACCATAAGCATCCATAAGCGGTTCAAACCCTGGTGCTGTCAGAACAAGAATTCATGATTTCTTAGAATAAGAACAGAAGATTATCCTTAAATATTACATAGCATTGCGGCATATGCACCAATCCACAAGCAGCATCACACAGAATGTACTAATCAATATGAACATCCCCACAAAGCACAAACAATCAACCCATCCACTACCCGAGCCACCGGAAGAAGTTCAGCTGCTTCGGATCAAGAGATCAAGCTGCCGATGTGCTATGCAGGCGCGACCGGGCCCCAGTAGGCTACATAACCTTTGGCTCAGCGGTGCACAGATGAACCATTGAAATCCATTGAAACCAAAGGCTACTGGAACTGGTAAATGACGGTGCCAAACCATTTGGATTTTCTTTGGAACCATTGGCTAGGGATTGGTTGAAATCCACAATTCTAGAGATATTTACACTGGAACCATTGAAATCTATTGAAAACAACTGGAACTGGTAAGCCTGATAAGCCATGGGAGCCAGCACACAGATCCATATCGCAGCAGCGATGAGCTGCTCCCGGCCACAGCAGGCACCGTTTCGAAGCGGCCCTGGAACCGTTGCCACGAAGGCGCCCTTCCCTGCGCGCTGGCAGCTGCGATGGGAAAGGTGACCCAACTGGCGAGCTGGGTCAAGGCTTTAACCAAGCCACTAATGGGGGATAATAAGCAACAATAGGGGATAACAACTAGCAACTAGCTTGGGGATATATCAGCTATAAACGGCTATGGGTCAATATTGATCAACCAACCAGTGGGGGAGATAATCACCAGTCATTTTATAGGGAAAACAGCCTGGTTAATGATAGGGGAACCCGGGGTACGGGGTGAACTGACCCACAGCCAACAAAACTAAAGGGAAAACAACGGTTAATGATAGGCCTGAGGAAGATCAAGGAAGTTTGGTGTTTAGCGATTACAAGACACGTAAAGTAAAATGCTACCTTCTTTTTGTGTCCAAAATTCACCACAGCGGCAAGGTTGGATCCTTCCAGACTCAAATCTTCTAAAGGGCAGTTCGGCTAGGCACCTGAAATCTGGAGCTAACATTCCAAGAGGTAAAGGTGGGGATTTCGATCCCAGATTCATGTCTTGCTTCGGAGGCGGTCTACCCGGCCGTGTCAAATATGGCACCCGTGGGTGCTGCTCCTTTGCAACTTGGCATCTTATATTGAAACGCAGTGATGAAACTGGATCTTCAATGAACGACTTGTGCATTTAAAAGTAATTAACGTGTCAGACGCTGTCTGAAAAATAGGCCTCATTTTTCAATAACAAGTGCAAACACATGGGTATGGCATGGGATCGTGAATGGCTCGATATGATCAAACTCATATCCAAAGATGATCGGATTCTCAGTAATGACTATCTACAATATCTAGTCAGGACAAGTCATAACTGGATTCCCTTACTACTGATATCTTTACTATCTACAATATCTAGTAATGACCGGATTCCCATTATGTCCCTTCATTCTGATTAATGACTAGTAATGATCATGACCAACCTGGGACTCAGCGAAGCATTTCCTGCATTCACCCGTCCCAAGGCAACGGACTGACAGTCGCGAGGCTTTGGAATTTGGGTCGTTGGCAGCACAGCCTGGTACAGCAGTAGCCTTGGTGGATCAGTGTATCATGGTCAGCGCGGTTGAATGCTAAATATGTGATTAAATGATGCTAAATGATGCTAAATGATGTCAACTGCAGATATTACATGTGAATTAAGATTGTGGCTAAATGTTGTAAACGACCGAGAGCAATCATCAAGAGCCAGGAGGATGGAATCATGAGCACACTCACTTGCACCTGTGCCAAGAGGAGTGGGTTCAAACGCACTTTTGGCAATTGTTGATGCATCCTTCGACCGGCGTGGCTCTTGCTTGGCAATGCAAGCATGGTTCTGCAATTGGATCATATACAGGGCTGTCCAGACTCGGTACCCTCAGTCAACACACACAGAGACTGACAGAGGACACCACCATCTTTGGGGTATCTCATATACGGACAACTACCAAACAGCAAACACTGTGAAACTCAACCGCATCAAGTGTTTGCGTGCAATCAGCCATCCATAGTTTGCTGTAGTTGAAACACGTTGAAACTGAGTGCAGAATCGGTAAATCCACATGTGGTGGTACCTCTAAGTCGCCTAGAGCAAGCAAAACATCAAACGGACGATCTCCTGTGGGGATGCAATTCCTGGAAACGGCAATCTGGTGAACATCAATCCGGGCGAGCTCGGCTGCGGGAGCATGGCAAATTGCCCTACCCTCAGAAATGCGACTGTCAGATGCGAAATAATGCCCGTGACCTCACTGGCTTAAAAGAACTGTTATAATTGAGGGATGTTGTTGGCTTGAGAAGGGTCAAAGATGGTCAAACTATATAGAAACTTAGTATCTGAGTATTCTTCAAGATACCGCGACTTGGAAACGATTTGGATATACTCAATGAGAAGTGCGTGGTGGGGCATGATTGTCAATTTTCGGACGCAAGTAAAATACAAGATGAACACTTGCAAAAGGATGGTGAGTGGAAGTCTTAGTGCTGATATGTGACGGCAGCATCGTTCAGTAGATTACTTCTCAATCATGACCAAGAGTGGGTCCAACCCGCCGAAGCGATCGTATGTTGATATATGTTGATGATGACTATCATTTTGTTTTCATGGGGATCGGCGCACTTTGTATAGAAGGTAACTTCCTGGACACAGAAGCAACCCGCAGCCCTTTGAAGCTCACTTCAGAGTGATCACTCAGCTTCGGTAACCCCGAAGTCTGAACTCCACATCCTTACTGCCATCTAAAACGGCACATGCCAGGATTTGATGATTTTAGACCTGACATTTCGAGTTTTGTTTGATCAAATCTTTTGCGCAACCGTTGTCCAGTCGATTGAATTGATTTCAGTGAGACGCCACGCCACTCCGGCGCTAGTTTCACAGCCCACGATCCAACAAGGATCACCAGAGCAACGGACCAAGCTCCAGGGAATCTCGACATCGACATCCGAAATATTCCACACGTGTCTGAAAGAACTGGGTTTTCTGATCCAAGAATTTCTGCGAAGAAAATCTGCCATTTCCAACAGCACGCTTTTTAGCGCAGCTTGGACGACACAAGCAGCAAGTTGCTGACATCGCTTTCATTTGTTCACATGCCAATGTTATCCAATGTTGGTTTATGTTGGTTTGTTAGGAGTGTTGGATCAGAAACCCAAGCCCAGTCCGTTGCTCCGCCAGATTTTGGTCCCTTTGAAGTGCCATGGTCGTTGATACTGGTGGAGCTGAAGTGCCATCTGAGGCCGCCAGAAAACTTGCCTCGTCAGCTCCGCTGTTTGGGCTTGATTCTTTTTGTTGACTCAGCTCGTGTACCTGGGAAGCCCAACCTGCAATGGTTCCAATTCAAGTTTTTTTCCCACTACTTGCAAGCTTTTGGGGGCGGGGAAGGGAGATACACCATGCACAGCAAAAAAGATTGATAACAACCGAGTCCTCGTACCTGGTATGGCATCGGCGCCAAGCCGAAGCGTCTCCCCGGGCGGTGGCCGTGGGCCGTGGGTCGACCTGTGTCCAGGCGCCCAATGCACTGCGACCTGGACACTTGGCCGCTGAGCCGCAAGCAGCTCCCAGGGACTCGTAGCCAGCTATGCCATGATCCACATGGCTGTACATGGCTATGGGTCAAGCAGTCAACCATCAATCATGGTGGAAAATGATCAATATAAACTATAGGGAAAACAATATAGTGAGGGGGCACATAGCCATTCTTGGAGCCAACACCAGATCATTGTAGCCACAGCTATTGTCAACATGTATCAATCCTTATCAACCATGATCAATCGCTATCATTCTCAATCATAACCCTTACAGCCATTTCTTGTTATTGTCATTCACCAAACCAGGGCATTGAGGAAGCGCCCCTTCCACGATGTCTCCTGTTCCCCTGCTTGGTGAGGTTGAAGTCAACGGTCGGAGCCTCGGGCCGGGCAAGCACACTTTCGGGACCTGTCCAATGGCGAGCCGCACGAGCCGCTGGTGACAAGAATCAATCATTGAATCAACCATTCAATCAACCAAGGTTACCTATAGTAAGCCAATCTTAACTATTCTTAAGCATCAACCATTGAATCAACCATTGAATCAATCATGCCTCATCACCCATGCACGTTCGCTTGGAACTGGTGGCTCCACTGAGGCCTGGCGTCGGAGAGCGG
>VSDK01019063.1:206020-208286 GCA_009767595.1 Symbiodinium kawagutii
AGGTGAGCCCCAAAATTATGAATAGAGTAACACACGCACACGCACACACACACACATACACACCATACACACATGATTCTCTTAGGCTTGAGACCGGTATTCTAAAAAGGCGCCCCCGATATATGGTCAACACCTGGACATTTCAAGCGGATTTCCACATATCCTGCTTGAATCAGTTTTGTCTCCATATACTCAGCACTACCGATACTAGATGGTTGATGATGATTGATGGTTGATCAGTTTCAAGGACTTGGGGAGTATCCTAGTGACCACCCCTAGACCACCCACTAGAACCAATCCACGCTGGGCGCCCCAGGCGGCCCTTGAACGGCCCCAAGAAGACGGAGGGGCGGTGTCCTCAGTGCTGGGCGGGGCTCAATCTGCTGCGTATCCCGGGTCGCCTTCCCAGCCTTCGCTGAAAATCCATGTGGAAACCCGCGGGTTTCCGGGTAAAAGCCACCCCAAATCCTTCAGAAATCAAGGGAAGTCTGTCCAAGGTCTTTGGCTTCTCTGCTTGGCATGGGCAAAGCTGAGAACCAGAACCACACGGAGGCCGAGCGGAGCCCAGCTCGTGGAACCCAACGATGTGGCGGCTGAACCGTGGAACGTTCCCATCTTTGGATTCCAACTAGTTTGGAGGAACTAGGTTCACCATGGTTCACCTACATGCTTCAAGGTTAACCTGCGACTTGGGATCACCCATGAAGCCGTGTAAAAGGATTATATGTGCTTGGTAGCTTGGTCAGTATATTGGTATATCCTCGATACATCGTGTCTACTGTTGATCCTTCACAACAGTTTGGCAACCATTATGACAGCAATTCCTGACCATTATTTGCTGTCATTGAACAATTCTCATGAGACATTGCTCGTCGCTTCCAAGCATCATTCATGATTCAACACATGGTTAGATTGAAAAGATTCATCATTCAATCATTCATGTTGTCATCATTCATCATTCATTAACCATTGTTTTCCCTATTGTTGTTGGTGGTTATCCCACATGAGTTGGTTGAATCAAGCCTTGACCCACAACCAATTGCCGGAGATCTTTGAACCGCAGCTTCGATGCGCTTCGGACGCGCAGCTGTGCCATGAGGGTTGGAATGAGCTCCAGGTTGATGGGTCACAAACAGGGCTTGGTAATCTTCACCAGTGACGACCGCTTGGCATTTTCATAGACAGTGACGATGCCGTTTTTGCAACATAGGTTGATGGTCGATGATGGTAGATCGTGTTCGATGATGGTTGATGATGGTTGACTATGAATGTCGATGGTTGATGCTTGATCGCTATAGAACCCTCCCTATCAACGAATTAGCATGGGGGAATGCCACAGGCTTGCATCTTTCCGAGTGGAGCAATCCATAGCGTACTTAGTTGATCGTTGATGGTTGATGCTATTGGATCAGACTCTAGAGGTGTGGCTGGGGGTTTGACATTGCTTTCACCCATCAGCCAAGCCAAAATATATCAAGATGATGTATGACATGGCACTGACTTGATATTGGCACAGCGCCTTTAATGGTTGAAACAAATTGGGGGCTGTGACAAACTGGAGACGTGGTAAAGTTCTAGCTCTAGCCATGATGGGACGGCAGTTTTTTCATCACCCTACAGCTGTTGCGTCTGTGCCAGGCAAAGCCAGCTGCGCAGCAAGGTCCTGAGAACGATGGACACTGCTGGGGAGACAGGTGGGAAAGACCTGGAACGACCTGACAAGTTGAGCAGCAGTGAATTCCACGGTTCAGTGTAGGTTCTACTTCCTGGTCCATGTTTACAGGGCTTGAAAATGCTCAGAACCATTCAGAACCCATGAATTGAGCTACCTTTGACTCCGATGTGGGGCCCCATGGTTCAAGGGAACCCCCCTCCCCCTGGTCACCAGCTGGATGCCCCAAACTCGTCTGTTGGTTGGCAATCCCTGTTTTCGTTTCTGTCGATCCTCAAACTCATCAGCCTTTTGTGCTCTTGTTCTTCTTGTTGTTGCTTTATGGATGTTTGTGGCCTATCCGACGGGCACTTCTGCGTAATTACTTGACTTGGGTACCACTCTGTGTGAGGGGCCTAAGGTCATGCACTAACCCATGCACGGGCTGAGCTGACCACCTCCGAGGTGGCAATCTGTGTGGGCAAGGACCTCCGCTGAGGCGACGGGCACCAGGAGTTGCCGCAAGACCAGTTGTGTTTCCAACATCAATCATGGGGAAACTCTCGGGAAACCTACGGAAACCTAAGGAAACCGAGGGAAACTCAGGGAAAACAA
>VSDK01019063.1:208296-218865 GCA_009767595.1 Symbiodinium kawagutii
TAGGGAAACCCTCGGGAAACCTAGGGAAACCCAGGGAAATCTAGGGAAACTCTCGGGAAACCTGGGGAAATCTAGGGAAACCTGGGGAAATCTAGGGCAACCTAGGGAAACCTAGGGACACTCTCGGGAAACCTCGGAAATCTAGGGAAACCTAGGGAAACTTAAAGAAACCTAAGGAAACCTAGGGAAATCTAAGGCAACCTAGGGAAACCTAGGGAAACTCTCGGGAAGCCTGGGGAAATCTAGGGAAACCTAGGGAAACTCTCGGGAAACCTAGGGAAACCTAGGGAAACTCAGGGAAACTTTCGGGAAACCTAAGGAAATCTCGGGAAACTCTCGGGAAACCTGTGGAAACCTAGGGAAACTCAGGGAAACTTTCGGGAAAATTAGGGAAACCTAGGGAAACCTACGGAAACCTAGGGAAACCTAAGGAAACCTAGGGAAACCTAAGGAAACCTAGGGAAACCTAGGGAAACTCTCGGGAAACTCTGGGGAAACTTAGGGAAACCTAGGGAAACTCAGGGAAACTTTCGGGAAACCTAAGGAAATCTCGGGAAACTCTCGGGAAACCTGTGGAAACCTAGGGAAACCTCAAGAAATTTAGGGAAAATTAGGGAAAAACCTAGGGAAACCTAGGGAAACCTAGGGAAACCTAAGGAAACCTAGGGAAACCTAGGGAAACCTAGGGAAACCTAGGGAAACTTAGGGAAACCTGGGGAAACCTAGGGAAACCTAGGGAAACCTAGGGAAACCTAGGGAAACCTAGGGAAATTGAAGACTTATTTTAGAGAACTCTAGGGAAACTAGGGGAACTCTAATGCAACTATTCAATTTCATTGGGAAACTTAGGGAAACATAAGGAAACATAGAGGGAAGCATAGAGGGAGACTATCAATAGCTTCGGTGTACATCAGTTCGAGGGCTTCGTTTGAAGTCCAAAATTAGTTGCGCTACCCCATAATGAGCATGGGCCAATACCGGCAAAGGCAAGCTACTCTCAATTACTCTCATTTAGGTTCACCAGAAGTTAGCCTTGGATATCCTTGGACCAACCACCAACCAACCACCAACCAACCACCCACAGAGGCCCAGGAAGGAACAAACTGGTGTATACAAAGCACCATCTGTTGGTCATAAAGACTGAGTGCCTGGAATGGGTAGCATTTGGATCCATTTAGTGAACAGTTGGTCTTCCACGGATAGGATGAGAGAGCGGAGCTTGGGGATGCTTGGGGTTTGTTTACTACCACTAGGAACTCATCATGCGTGCCTGGACCCATGAACGACCTGCTGCCAAGCTATTGATCCTTGTGCACAGGTTCGAGCTACCTCAGTTCCCCCCGGATCTGCTATGAGTCCAGCGCTCAGCCGCAGCTGTTGATCATTCAAGGCCTCCTCCTCGGAGCATGCGACGGGACGTGGCTTTGTTTGTACCCCCGATCCGGACCATGGAAAAACACGTGAGATGCGACATGTACACAGACACAGATGTAGATGCATACATATGCTGATGCTCGTCACGAAAGCTACCGTCAGCTAGCTCAAGTTGGTCTTGTCCTTGCAAGTATTGGCAGGGACAGGACCTCCAAAAGTCACAAACACTTGATAGAAATATATAGACTTAAAAATGTACTCTCCCCTCCTTTTGTGGGCTGGGTTCCCCCTAAGAGCCACCAACCCAACCAAGCTTCCTCTTTCTTTTGAGTCTCTGACAACCTAAGTTGCCATGCTAGCTTTCGTCTCCTACCCCTGGCCTCAAGTATGTATATGCATGTATGGACATATATCACATGTATCTTATTATTCTACGTATACATCTTGTATACATCTCTCTCTCTCTCTCTGAATAAATAAATAAATAAATATATATACATACATCGGTATTTATATGTGTATATACATATGTGCCACATATGCTGCACATATGCACATACTATACACAGACATACAGAGATACTTGACCACCTGTCCCACATTGATAGCAGTTGCCTCAGGTGAAGACCAGCTCTCGTGCCAACCTCGGCTGATCCCAAGCAGAGACATCGTAGCCTCGGGCGATATCGCGATGGACAACAACCCTCGGGGTCAAGCAACTGAGTGGTTGATTCTACTGGGTTGTGTTGGATCATGGGAGCATTCTTCCTTTCGATTTCATGCGATTTCTACCATATCAGCCCTTGAGATTCTGTTCGCAGCATGTGCTTCCAGTAAAGTTTCGACCGTCGTGAAGAATCACCCCAGAGCCTCAAAATTTGATCATATTTGCAGCCTCAGCTTCAACCTAATCTGCAACTGTTCAGTTCACAATCCTGAGGTATCTGCAATGCTTTCAGAACGAGAATGAGAAGGTGCCAAGATGATCTAAGATGATCTAAGATGATCTAAGATGATCTAAGATGATCTAAGATGAACTAAGATGTTGGAAGCACTTCATTTTCACTGCGGCCTCCAGATTCATAGCCACAGTGATGGGTCACGTGACCGGGACCGATTTTGTGCCGCTGTGCAGTCTGAGCTGAAGAGACGGCGGCGGGAATCCAAGGCAGTTGATGGTCCGGGTTCAACGTGAGTTGCATTGGATCTATCCAAAATGTTTGGTAGCCGATGGCCCGTAGCTCATGAAATCTCATCAATTCCAAGCCTCGCAAAAGGAGATTCCATCACAGTGTGCATCGACCTTTACCCATCGCAACATGCAACCATCGACGCAGAGCTAAAAAGCAATTTGCACCAGGGAGAAAACTTGCCAAGGAATCATGAAGAGTGCCACCGTCATCCACAACGGAAACTGAATCAACGGCGTTCCAATCCAATGCTTGGCAAAATATTTGAGGTGGTTCATTTGGCGCTGACTCCGCAGCCTCCAGTGGCATGAAAATCACAACGATGCCCAACCCCAGCCTCAAGTAAAGCATTAGCTTCAGCAGCCAAATGATATCAAGTGATCCATGACTATCCATGACAATCCCAGCATGGCTGTAGTTCCACCGTTCCGTGTGGAGCCCACCCAACCGTGTGACACAGCGCGTTGCCAGATTCGTCAAGAGCTCGTGATGCAAGGCATCACAGATGAGGAGAATCTGGGGGCCCGGGGTTGCTTCACTAGCGTTCCAGTGGTTCTCATTTGGCTATGGGTCAATATTAACCAACCAACTAATAGGGGATTTCCACCAACAATAATAGGGAAAACAATGGTTGACGAAAGGGGAACCAGGGGTACGGGGTTTTGACCCACAGACATTTCAAAAGATTTGAAGGATTGTTTGGTGCAACACTTGGGGCATGGGCACCCCGGTGGACAGCAGATACACCCAAGGATGGGAAGTGTTGCTGTCGCTGTCTCCGTCGTCAAGTTTGTTGTGGTTATTGTTGTTGTTGTTGTTGTTGTTGTTGTTGTTGTTGTTGTTGTTGTTGTTGTTGATGATGGTTGTTGTTGTTGTTGTTGTTGTTGTTGTTGTTGTTGTTGTTGTTGTTGATGATGCTCAATCTCCCACACCGCAGGACATGGTCCTGGAGGCTGGGGCTGTTGTCAAATCCCCAATCTCCAGGACTTTACAACATCAGTTGTAAAGGAATGCGTGCTCCATTTTGCTAGCCAGACCAGGGCTTGAGCCTACAGTGGCGGAAACATGCGGAAACTGGTTACAGTAACAAGTGAAGAAGGTACAGTACAGGGTCCTTCTTTCGCGTGGAGACTTCGTTTGAAATGCCATTCCTGGATGATTTTGGCATGCGAGGGATATTCACAAGAGCCTCCAGTTTTGCTGAAACCACTGAAGTACTTTAGACTACTTACATCTACTTACTCCATCTTATACTCATATATACTCATATAATAAATTGTAATACTACCTAAGCTTCTTCACTTGCTGGTGCTTAAGCACGAGTGAACGAGTGAACCATGAAGAAAGATAGTGTATATAATGATAATGTGTGGGCCATGACAATTGAAGCACCAAACAAAACCATGTTGGTTTGATTCCATTCTGAATCAGTTACCTAGCATATCATCCGATTTCATTCATCTCAATTGGTCTTCCCCTCAGGTGTTCATAGGTGTTTCCTGTCCCAGATACCACTGGGTTTTCATGGTTAAATCATCGGCTTTCCCTGGTGTTTCCTGTCCCAGGTGATTCGTCAGAGGGAGGAGGAGCGCACGCAGAAGATCCTCTTCCGTGGCGAGGCGGGGCCAAGGGCAGGCGGCAGCTCCGCCCAGGTCGCACCGCAGCCCAGGGGTTGGCCCAGCACCCCAGGGCCTAGGGACTACCAGGTGGGCAGCTCCAGTTATGAGTTGGGGGATGGTTGATATGCCCAGTGAGATATCATAGTCATAGTGCTGTGTCACATCCAACATCAATCAATCAGAAGCTGGATCATCACCAAGCCTTTTTGTAGGAGCAACTAGCCAGATGCACATCTGCCAAGTCCGTGGTGGTAAATGCTTGTCAAATATCATCAGCCAAGACTAGATCTGGGAGCAGGTACAGTACCAGCCAGAGCTGAAGTTCATCAGGCCCTGAATTTGGCCTTCACGTTGGATGCTATTTCGGATGGTTACTCCACATTCAGAAGCATCTAGCATATTTACATCTACAGGCTCGAAGGTGCACCCTATTACGAAACCTTCCAATCTTGTCCAGATATGTTTAGATGGCAACCCATGAGATATGCCCGTGGTTTCTTTCCCTTGGACCTTTCCCGGGTGCCGATGCTGCGGGTTGTTGTGGCCGGTAGCGTGCTGTTCGCACGGCACCGAGCGTTTCTCCCAGGTCGATTGGAACGACCAGGGAAGGTTTCGCCATGGATTCATATTGGGACCTGCGGCAGCGCCCCTCATGGGGTGAAAACCACAGGGGAAGAGAATTCATAGGGAGAAAAACTTCGGATTGATGGACCAGCTTGAGCAACATTGCATTCCAACATGGACAAATTCATAGCCTGTAGTTGTTGATAGCAACATGGGCATGACCCAGAAGTTGTTTCAGTCTTGGAGCAGACCTCATCTGATTTCGAGCCGTAGGGAATAGTGATTCCCACACTGTGAGATGGTTGCTGTGTTTTGGGTCTGGCAAAGGAGGTCCCTCCTCCGCATGAAAAAATTTTTTTTCATAGATTATGATTTCTGAGTACTGTAAGCCCCCAATCTTGGAGGTATCCCCATTTTGCACTTGCATAGAACACACACACACACAACACATCCCATCCCGTTTGGGGGATGCTGCTCAGCGGTTGGAAAGGGACCGTTGGGGCCGTGTGGCCGCAGACGTTTGCTCAGTGAGAGACACTCTCAGGAGAGCCGAGTTTCGAGCTCTCTCACAGCTTTTTGGGCTTCGACCATGCTGTGCCGTGGCCATTGGGCAAATTTCTGGATTCGCCATGACCGAGGACGGCAAGCGATTTCGGGTCAGAGCTGAATTCAAAACATAGCTGGGGTCTCCCTCCAAGATATAGCGGGAGTGTGTTTGCAGACCCATGGTGGAGTCAAAACTCCTTGGGAAGCCAGTGCTGAGGTAGAGCTTGAGGATTGCTCACCTTAGTTATTGCCTCGCGCCTTGGCCACCTCCAGGGCAAGGCTTCTGGCAGCGGTGTTGATTAGTTGCTGTCTAAATTCCAGCGGACTTGTCCAGCTGTACATGTGATGTTTGCCACTGGGTCTGGGGTCGCTTCCCTGCTCGCCTCGGCATGGCTCGTTTTGCGTCGCCTTCAGGCCTTCAGGTCTGCGCTTTTTCAAGCATCTTGGAGACTGCGATAGCTGTGCTGCTCGCTATCTCAGTGATCATCCATATCGCTCACTAGAAAAGAGGGAGGCCTAGCTATTGAACAGATCTGAATCGAGCCTAGTGGACACACCGGCACAAACGAAGTATGGTATTCTGTGACTATTTCATAGTCAGGCTGCTAGGTCATGAGATGATCATAGATCACTATAAATGATCCAAAACCAGCTAGAGAGGCGGTCTGCCAAACATCTGATTCTGAGCATCTCTTAACTTTATTGAAAAACCACCGTGGCCATCCAGACGGTAGATCAAAGCAAGGAAACGAGCAGTGTGCCTACTCAATGACTGGTCTCTTCACATATCTTCGCCTCATCCACAAAAAACTTTAGATTTTGGGACTTCATTTGGGACTTCAGTGACTGTTTATGGACTGTTTATGAAACACATTATTGTTTTTGGTCCCAAGCCCCGCCAAGAGTCCAACCTTGTTTTTTGCACAAGGTTGGCCAGGGACAGCATCGCTGGAGCCCGGGATTTTGGAGAGGTATTGCTTGAAACATGGACACGCAATTTGTGCTTGAACACTTCTAGATTCTAGAGATGTCACGAGTATGATCCATTAAATCTTAAGAGACTTAGTATGACTGAGAGTCCTTGAGTATAACTTCTAGCATGACTTAGCGCAGTTGCAGTGTGCATTTCATGAATCTCCACTTTTGCGAGCTTTGCACTGACCCACCATTCGCCCCCGCCGATCGCTGGAGACTCCCCAGGGACGCAGATGCTGCGCCGATCTGCAGCGAATTTCCAGCAATATAGCAGTTTGTTCTTTTGTCGAGTCGTATCCTGGTGCAGGCAGCACTTTCAGACAGTGACTCATCTCGGTCGGGTCCTGAGATTTTTCAAAGTTGTACTAGATAGCAAAGACTGGGAAGAGAGGCTTCCATGTGTGGGTTGGACATGGAGCAAAAGACTATCTGAATGTGGTCAGCCACATGTCAGTGTATTTGCGCAAAATATTGCGTCTTGGATCAACTTACAGAATGGGAGCTGCGTCAAGAATGTCAGACCCATGTCATATCCATACTTGTTGCTCATCGACCATAGACCCTTTGGATCCCTTTGGTATCCTTCTCACATACCACCACCACCGGCGCCAGCATCAACAACACGATGATGAGACATCATCATTTGCAACCATCAATAGCCACCACTAAATTCACCATCATGGGCAACGAGGGCCCCCATGGGGCCCCTGTGGCTTCAGGAGTGGAGATGGTCCCCCAGCGGCCATTCCAACCGCCGAAGCGAAGAGACCGACCGGGAAGAGGCGGGCCGGGGAAGAGATCTGGTGAGAGATCTGGTGACCCCGAAAACTGCATGGCCGTTTTGTCAAAAGGGCTGCATTATAGGAGGGGATTCAATATTTGTACTTAAACTTGGTCAAAAAAGCTTGTTTGAAGTGAATCGGAGCAGTCACCAACACTCTACACAGGTGGCCACCTTTTGGACTCAGCGTGAGGTCACCACCCCTGGTTGATTGTTTCTAGATGTTTCTAGCAGTTCCAGGAGTTCAATCTGGGCACTCTATAGATTTTTATAGCCTTGGCATTGGGCCAGCGCAGTGCGGTCACCATTTCGCCCATGCTGCGGGTTGCGCCGCTCAGCGCGCCGCAGCTGTGGAGGTCAGCTTCAAGTTCCAGCAGTGACTCCAGCGCTTCCAAGAGGCGGAAGGTGGGGCGCTGTGGCCACCAGCTGTTGCATTCTTTGAGATGAGATAGATAGCCTGGATCGCGGTTTCGTAGAGAGGTGGATTAAATAGCTTAATGGGTCGAGTCGAGTGGATGGATGGATGGATGGATGGATGGATGGATAGATGGATAGATACGTAGATACGTAGATATATAGATACATAAATACAAAGATAGATGGATGAAAAGAGGGATAGATAATTAGATTTCTCAATGAGTGCTTTGATTTTCGATGTCGACATGATTTGTGCTGGACCATTTTGTTGCTGAGGTCGCTGCCTAGCTGAAGCTGAGCCTAGAGTGGCAAATGGTTTCCAGAGAAGGGCTGATCATTAGAAATGATGGTTGACTGTTTCCATGCCTGATGATCACTGATGGTTACTAGTCAATGGTACTTAAGCATTGCACAGAAAGTTCTTGACCCAGATCGTTGATGACGGTTCAGAGTTGAATTGGAAAGTGACCGTCAAAGTGATCCTTGCCGGAAACCAATTTGTTAAGACTCTTCTCAGCGATGGACTCACTGGTCCTGCTTTCATTGAGCAGGTACCCTGGAGTTTCATTCGGTGACATGACTTGAGCGTAGCAGATGATCGTGCAGTGACCATGCAGGGTTCGATGGCGGTCTGCGAACTGCCTCCTGCGACAATGGCCACTGCCGCTGTTGACAGCGTCAAAGTTCGAGAGAAAAACAATTGCAACCCGCGTCACGATCGGAGCTCTCAGGATGATTTCATTGCAGTCGACTCAGTCGATGATAGTTAATGGAGTAGATTTTGGAGATTTTTGGAGCAGGGGATTCTCTTCCCATTGGGAAGGCACCCCAGGGGTCGCTGGTTCCCAGTCCACTTCTGCACAGAATACTCCACCAGGACTTCTGCAGCTCAGGTGAGGGTCCAGCGGACGCTTCCAGGGTGTGGATTCCAAGCTACCCATGCAGCCTTTTGGAAGGGGAATCCTATGGCTGGCAGGATAGAGTCGGATAGAGCTGATAGATGCTGCTAGCAATTCTTGTTTGCAGGGACAATTTGCAGGTTGGACATGAGACCTCTCGGCAAGGAGAGGTCAGAAACCAACTCACAAGTTCTGACCGAGCATTTTGTACTCCAAGGCGGCTCAGGGGTTGGGTTCTTGTAGAGGCATTCCAAAAATGTACTCCACAAAATGTGACCCCCAACCCAACCCCCTCCCAACAGGACTGCTGCTGTATCGTTCCTTGCTTTGTGACAATCTGATTAGATGCGTTCAGATGCACCTGGGAGGCCAAGGAGTCTCAGAACCAAGAGTTGACGGTCTTTTTCATGCAATTACTGCAGCAGGAGGGGCATTTCAGTGATCCGGGCTTCCGCGCCTCTTCATTTTAACGACCTTGGCGCATGACCAGCACATGAAATTGCTTGCATTGAAGCTGCATTGAAGCTGCATTGAAGCTGCATTTGGTTTCGCGGTTGTGGCACAAAACCTACCTTTTTTCATATCTCTTTTCTCTAGGGCAGAAACATCATTCCATATCATTCGTTGCCATGCAGGAGTTGGTTTCATGTTATTCCGAAGAAAGACTTTGCAGGCTTTTGCAATGCTCGCGGGAGGCCACCAGCGAACACGCAAAGGACCGTAGACAAGGGACTGGTTCGCTCCAACAACCTTTTTCAAACACGAAGTGTTTCTAACAGCTCGGCTCACAGAAAAGCTCAGACAGGCCTGCAACGATACATATAAGAAGGGTTGTCGGCACTACCTGAAACTCGCAACTTGTTGATCCAACGGTCCAACGGCCCTGGAATTTGATGGGAAGAGAAATTGAAGCTTGGAAGCTGTGGAAGCCTCCGAAATGTCTCAGCATGATGAACCTTGCATGAGCATCCTTATGCATCCTTTATAAATTAGAGTCTCCAGATTTGAAGATTCTGAAAGTTATTTGCGTATACTACACCCAGCATTTGTCAGAAGAAATGCCAGCATGTGGCAGCATGTGTGCTAGACAGAAAGCCAGAAATTATGTTAGATTTCTATGAGATGGTGGCGATCACACGAAGCAAAGTCATTTGCCAGTTGTGCCTACAGGAGCACAGCTTTCACCGTGATGGAAGGCCTGAAAGAGTGGTAGAGTGGGACGCTGTTCCAATAAGTTCACCAGTTACAACCTTTGCATGGAATATGGCGATACCCCCCTATCAATCAACCAGCGGCTTACAATCCAGGGTTAACATTACCCTAATGATATCAATAGGAAGAGACTGTACCATCATTCGTGGGCCGTTTACACATTGGGTGCGAGCGAGGGAGAGTGAGAGAGAGAAAGAAAGACCGTGCATACCTCAATGGCTTGGCCAAGATTTCTTTGTGGTTGGCCGCCTTTGATATGCCGTGATCGGGTGACACAGGGGTGGCTCCTTAGCTATTTCAGTCAAACTCGCAATTGCAGCATTGTTCTCCTCGAATATTTCGAGCGCCATGTTGGCAGCGCTCTCTGTGCTAATGCTCCTGCCCCGGGCGGGGGCCTTGGAAGAAACCACTACTAGCAGCATCGGTGAACCGGAAGACTCCGAACGCTCGTGCTTGCTGCAGAAGAAAGACTTTGCAGCCTCCCTCCAGCCCAGCGAAATCGGCGAAAACCTGTGCAATGAGGGAGAGATTTGCTCTTGCGAGAGCAATCCGAGCAATCCCAGCGAATTTTTGCAAGACCGGCTGCTAAGCGATTGCATTCAAAACTGTGAGGGCAAAGCAGGCTTCACCTGGAGGACGTATGGCGCTGCGAATTCCCAGTGCTGGTGCTGCGATGAGCTCGAGATTGACATCCACACCCTGGACGATAACACCCCGGAGGATTTTTGGAAGGAATATGCCGTGTACCCATATTTGACAAGCTCAGACTCAGGTGTGGAGGGAGACCCGCACATCAAAACCCTGGATGGCCACCACTACACCCTCCTGAAGCAAGGAACTTTCTCCCTGTGGCACTTCTCAGGTGTGGATGCTGAAGCGTCACATGAGGTGAAGAAAGTGCCAGTGGATTGGCAGATCTATGGGCATTATTCCGGAAGCCAATCCTTCACAAAGGGCTTGCTGCTTGTGGACAAGTCGGGTGGTTCAGTTCA
>VSDK01019063.1:218941-231442 GCA_009767595.1 Symbiodinium kawagutii
TTCAGCAGGTCCTTGAGCTCACTTCTCAAGACTGTGTATGGCGAGCGCATGGCTCAAAAGACTGGACAGCAGTGAGCGATGGGCCAATCTCTGTTCCATCTGCCGGCACAGAATTTCTTCTAAGCAAAAAAACAGGAGTAAAGGGATACAACCACGTGCGTTTGAACTTCAAAACGCAGGAAGGCAAGACCGAGGTCGCAGTCTTGAGTTTGAGCTGTAGGCCTCATCACAGTATCAATCTCGAACTGGTGATGAAGAAGAGGCAAGACGGGCCTTATTGGTTGGCAAGTTCACGAAAAGTAATGTCATTTCATTCGACCTGGGGAAATATGATTTCAACGCACATGTTCAATATGGTTTGATATGTTTTAATGCTTTTGCCAGTGAACTTGCTCGATTATCGTCTTGCAACCATTGCTTTTATCCCTCAAAACTTCGAAGAAGTTGATGCCCCGCTGCCAATTTGACTGCACATCGGCAGGTCGGACAATCGCTTTGTTGATGGTGAGCTGAAGACAGGTCGCCGCGACTTTTCCGAGCTAGGCATGCTGCAGACTTCGAAGTCAGGTGATTCAGAGTTCGCGGTTCAGGACCAATTGGTGGTTTCAAACGTTTTTGTAGTTGGTGTTTCAAGAGTGAGCCTTGGAAATTTGTTTTTTAGTTTTCCTGGTATTTTGGGATGGTTGATCGATTGCCTCTTCTCTTTGAAAGGCCGGTTCAACCACCAAAGGACTCATGGCAAAGTTTGGGCGGAAGTGAGCAAGCAGCCCTCTACTTGGAGATGGACCAAGCAGAGGCTGCCCCCGTGACTTTGATGAGCACGCCTTGTGCTGGTGAGGCAGAAGTTGCAGCCAAAGAGATTTGTTCCAAACATTTGGGTGACGTGGAACACAGCAATGACAAGGACCAAAGTCTCTTCCAGGATTGCGTGTATGACCTTTGCCACGGAGCTGATGAGACGGTCGCAGAGCTGGCTGCAGAGCTACGCGACTCAACCCGAGCCATTTAGATTGTTGCAACAAGCGCTGCTTCAAGCCTACCCAAAGTGGTGGACACAAGGGGAGCTTTGTAAACTTGATTTTTACCAAATCACTTTGACAACATACTCTCATGATTACTCAAGGTCAACCTCGGATGAATCGAAACTCTCCCCATGCCCTGCTAGCAGTTAAAAATAGAAAGATGTAGAAAGGAACAATGGGAACTTGTTGTTGCAAAAAACCCAGTGCAAAGAGTATAATCTTTAATTGGGGTGCATTGGCAGCTTATTTGGATGTTTGATTAATCGGCCGGATTTGCTGTAGCATTGGCAGCAAAACCAATTGGGAGCCAGAAGGAGGTAGTTTGTTTTTCATTGGGCGGTAGACATGCATTCCGAATCTACGCTTTAAAATGCATTAGTGTGGAGGTGAGTTGGCGATCCAGGGACGTAAATTGCATGGTCCAGCAAACACCGAAATCATTCTGCGGCGTAGCCAGTAGAGCCTGACCCCTCGACGGACAATTCCGGTCCAAGAAGTTCTTAATAATATTATGCAAAAATGCGGTGGGAGATGCATCCAACAAGAGGTGTGGGATCCATGTGTTTGGTTCAGTGTTCATAGGCGGAACATTTTTGCGAAGAAAGCGTCTTGCTTCAAACCAGAAGACCCCCGTGTTCTTGCAGCTCGGGAGCACCTGCAGAGAACTTTTCTGAAACTGCGCACAGCTGTGCTTCATGATTAATTGATGACAGATGGGTGCAAATGAGAGCAGAGTATACCAACTGTAGGGTTTGGCGATAAATTGTCAGCCCAAAATTCGATCTTGTACTTCTTTTTTCTCGGGGAAGGGTGGGGAGACTGTGTATACTTGCTTTGTTTCCTGCTAAGTTTGGTAAACGCAACAGAACCCATATTCAACAGCGATGCTGGATGAAATTCTTCCAGCATATTGTTTCTGGTGGTACATGAGGGGAAATGAAGGTTGATGATAGAAAATGCTTGTAGGACAATTGGGTATGATGGTCAATGGCCGTATAGACTGATTAGTGCTGGGAAATAATGTTTGATGATGAACAAGTATGGTCAAACATGTCAAAAGGCTTGATAATGGGGGGAAATCATGGCCAATCATCGAAAATTCTAGTCGGTAGCGGTTTATGATGGGAAATGATAGGAGGTTGTTTGAAATGATGGTGGTCAAAGGTCCGTGATTGGAAATATTGGTGAATGACATAATAGTATGATAGATGATGGTTGAGGAGGGAAACATTGGTTGATGACTCAAAACGATGGTATGGAATTCAGAATCATGAGCAGGATGGTTAATAATTGTCTATGATGAAGACTGCGTTATATACATGTATAGTGGTTGTTGGTTAGAAACTTATGCAACATGCCGATGATTTGTGCTTACTGATGGGAAAAGATTGTGCAACGCTGGAAGACAACGGCTGTAAAATGATGCGCGATGATGGTTAGGAATGCTTAAAATGACGGCAACGGTTGTGGTTCACAATGGGACGATGGGACGTGGCGCTTGATGATGGACAACACGTTGACGACGAGTCACCTCGTTGGCAGCCGAGGCAGAATCGCAGACGTTACCAGCTGTTCGTCATGGTTTGCCAGGACAGACGCAACGACAGAGACTGGTACGTAAGACATGGTAGCAAGACCAGAAACTGATCCCTGGCTGGAGGGACCATATCCTGCCATATCATGCCAATACTAATTCCAATACTGTATTTAGTCACAACTATTCTATCTTCACTTCATATTCACCACTTCAAATGCTCAGATGTGGGAAATGTGTGCGCATGTGATTGTATGTGCTTTCTAACATTCAAGTAGGACAGAAACCCAAACATCTCGGCATCTTCCATCTACAGTCCGCCCGCACAATATGTGAGTAGATGCTTCACATTCCGATCAAGCAGCCTTGTGTACTCCACCAGGGGATTGTCATGGATGGTCGATCTCTTTTTGATCCAATCTGATCTGCAGCTATTTGGCAATCCAAGCTTCGCGATGTGGTTCAGGCCTTCGCAGCGGCGTCGTTTCAGAGGTGTTTTGTTCGAAGTGCGTGCGTTAGCCATTTGTGCAACCGCCAGCTTGAGCGTGCCCCTTCTGGCCCGGATCCTGCCAGCAAACCAAGTGTTCTCATCTCCAAAATTTCTTGTGCAAAGGCATCCATTGAAGGCATCCCGTTGCGCAATGTCCTCTGAATCTGGAGGCAAGCAGGAGGTACGCAAGCACTACTTCGGAGATGTCTATCAAGCAGGCAAGTACAAGCCTTTGCATCAGGATTTGTTTGAAAACCCGCGCGAAAATTTGAAAAGATGGCTTTCACCAAGCTTTTTGACAGCTGCTACTGCTGAGCATCCAAACTTCAAGGACTTGTTGCGAGAAGAAACGCCAGGTGTTTACTCTTTCGAGCTTTTCAACTCAGACTTCTGTGATTTGCTTCTCCAAGAGATAGATCATGCGCAGGAAACCATTCGGGAGGCTTTGGATCGTCCAAATGGTATGAACAGGTATGGAATCGTGCTGAACCAGTTGGGATTGGAACCGTTAATCACTGTGCTGCAGCAGGAGTATTTGATGCCACTGATGACATCCCTCTACCCAACAGAATCTGAAGGGTGTGAAGATCACCACTGCTTTATTGTGAGGTACAGACATGATGAGGATGTTGGCCTGGACATGCACGAGGATGATTCTGATGTCACTCTCAACGCATGCCTGGGAAAGGACTTCAGTGGGGCAACGTTGTCATTTTGTGGCTTGGTGACCGATGAGAAGCACAGAAAACTCCAACATACCTACGCCCATGAGAAGGGACGGGCAGTGATTCACCTGGGTAGACACCGGCACGGGGCAGATAACATTGAGTCCGGCGAGCGTGTCAACTTCATCCTGTGGTCGGTCAGCGAGGCCTACCGCAACTCAAAAGCATATCACTTGCACAGACTGCGGAGCTCCAATGCAGAGCCTCCAGATAAAATCTGTTTGTCATACACACATGACCGCGACTACACCAAGTATCTTCCCAGACCATCCAAAGGCGAAGCACTGTCACGAGGGGTCATTATGGAGGTGGTGGAAAGGAGATTGGACATGTACCAGCGACCAGTGCTGGACCTGGCTCGGCCGATCGAAGAAATCAATTCAGTTCCAAGTGTTTGTCTTTTCCTTGAAGGTTTGCCCGCCCAGAGGCAACACCAGCTGTTTCAGAATCTCATGGAAGTTGCCAGCGAGGTCCATGCATCAACCGGGAAAGCTGATGGCCAGGTACCACCGATCCTATTCTTCGTGGCCGTGTCCTCTGCAGGAGCTGTCCCGCAGGTGCGAGAGATGAGTGCTGTAACACACAGCCCTTCTTTGGTCATCTTGGATGTGAACAAAGAAAAGAGATACAGAGCCTCTCTTCACGAAGCCTTTGGCGCGTCAGAAATGCGCGACTTCGTTTCTGCCTTTCGACAAGGGAAACTACCAGCAGAGTCCTTGGGCAATGACCCTCCTGAGGCCAAGCTCAGCCAAAGCGCTGAGCCAAGCGCGGATCCGTCCACAGAAGAGCCAGCGAAGGCTCGCGGATCTGGTTGCACGTTGAGCTGAAGAGGTCGCCACGTGTCTCGATGTGCGAGGATCACCCATGATCATGCCCGAAATAGGTGCCTGAATGCGCCTGATTCGATGAGCAGAATGAAATGATGCCATGCAGGAACAGCAGAGGAGCATCTGCATTTCATTGATTTTCATTACTTAGCATGGAGGGGCTGTGTAAAACCAGCAGCATCATGCGGGGAGCTGGCATGGTTCAAGCCTCGCATCATTGGCAGGTTTCCAGTGCACAAGTATCTCAAACAATCAGATTGGCACAGTGTTGTCAACCCGCTGCATCGACATGATTCATGATGAGTTTTGATGCGTTTTGGACAGGTTGTGGGGAGAGGTTTTTGGAAGACGACCTGTCGTGGGGGTGCGTTCGGAGGCTCGGTAAACAGTAGGTCGTATCAGTATATAACATATTGTTAAAATAGGTGACGCCTCAAATCATCCAACATCAACCATTCACAACAATGATGATGATCTTAATTTATAAACCAACCATTTTTGGGGACCCCTGTTTTGAGAAACCACCATAAAGAGATACAGAGCAATGTCCTACGAAGTCGAATGATCACCATCAAATCCATGGCGGCATCCGGCGCTTGCGCAATGTCGGCGGCCCAGTGGTGGATTGTTTTCCGGGGGCACAACTCCATTGTGCTTGTCACAAGGCCATGCGCCCTGAACGATTCGGCGAAGATGCCTGGGACTCGGTCACGAATCACAGCATGACTGGCTATGTTTCACACCGGTTGATGAGGGTTGGTTCATGGGCTATACGATATCTATCGATATCTATGATTGGCATTGATTGTTTCTAAGAACGGCTATGGTTTGTTTGTTATTGTTCTGTTAGATATTCGGGCTGTTTTCGATAGCACATGATAGCACCAGGTGCATGGGGGGGGGGCGTGCCACGGATGTCGGCCGAGGCGATTCTCGCCGGGTACACCCGTTCCATTTCGAAATGGGGGAAGCGAAGCTGCTGGGGAGAGGCGCACAGAGACGAGTGGGAGCCGGGCTCTCCCGGGCGCTCCCGGGCTCTCCCCACGAATGATCCAAGTTGCAGTGCTCAATGTCCGACAATTCTGAAACATGCTAAAACATGCTAAACAATTGTAAAACGATGAAGTGGAGAAACATGGAGAACCACAGGGGTCTTCGAAATTCAGTGAGATTTATGAGCAAACTCACATCAAGCGCTTGAAGCGTGCAGTTTTCTCTGCAAGGCTCTGGAGACTCTCCAGAGACTCTGTGCTGAACGCGGCTTGTCAGGAACTCAGCACTGGACCCACCATGGAGAGCCAGGCAACCAGATCTGCCAGGCAACCGCGGCTTGTCCCCTTCAGTGCGGTGGTCTCAGGAGCCAAGAACGAACCATTGGGACCATGATTTGTCGAGTTAGTGTTTAATTGAGGCAGCCTTACAAGCTTGCGAAAGGGCGGGACGGTGGCAAGAGGTTTTGTTGGATCCTCAATGATTATCAGTTTCAACGCAACCAGAGTGATGTAGAAGTTGTACCTCCCTTGGGATGGCGCCGCTGATGCATTGCTTAGAGGCTTTCTTCAGCGTGCCAGGTCAGGTATATTGCAGATGTGGTCACGAGGTCAGAGGGCCCAGTGGAGCCGTACAGTAAGAATTGTGCAACTTTCTTTCAACCGCAGGTAGCCTCTGGTAGCTTTTAGATCGATATGGCTATGGGTCAATATTAACCAACCAATACTAGGGGATGATGACCAACAAACTATAGGGAAAACAATGGTTGATGATAGGGGAACCAGGGGTACAGGGTTTTGACCCACTGCCATATATGGGCAGATTTGCCGGCCTCATCACGACTAGGTAGGGCCCATCCAAGCTGCTTGGGAGTGGAACTCATCTTAGGAATTCCAATGTATTCCGACTGAGCCATGTAGCTCAGGGATCCTCATCAATTATTATGTGTAGTTTGTTTGGTTCATTTCACTTGAGTTTGACTATGTTATGTGAGGATTTCACGTGGATGCCTTGTCTTACAACGTTCGGACCTCAATGCCGTCCAAAGCAGAAGAGCAGTGACTCAACGTTCGAAGATTGCAGTACTTCGGAGCAGCAGATGAGCGCCACAGCACAGACTGATCAATGACTTTGCTTGCCATCTCAACCATGATCGAAGATGAGATCAAGCAAAATGACCCAAACTTAACCAACCACTACGACCGGTTTTGGCACCAGCCCTTGGGGCGCAGCCAGACCGCCAGGTCGCATTCAAAGCATTGCGCGCGGACTGGGCACCTTGGCTGCGTCATAGCTATGGAATGCGGGGCCGTTGTCACGAAGAGGTGGTCACTAGGTATGGTGATATGAATTACTGGTTGGTGGTTTCAAACATTGTTTTCTTTTCCTTAGTAGTTATTAACACATGGTTGGTTGACTAGTATTTTTCATAGGGGTTGAAACCACCGGCCAGATTGTATATATACCATATTATATGTATATCGTGTTAACAACATCAACATGAGATAGTCATGATATAGAAATCAACATGAGACAGTCATGATATGGTGGTTTCTCAAAATAGGGTAAGCCCCCAAATCATCGAGTTTATTAAGCACTTATAGTACTACACCAACCATTTATTGGGGTTCCCCATGGCTTGAGAAACAGCCGATTTGAGTCCTGGCTGGCCAAGGTCCGAGTGCTCAGTGCGTTCGACCATTTGGTTCTGGAAGGCGCCCGCTGATGGATTTCTTTACATTCTTTGTCCAGAGCCTTTCTGGTATCTTGATACATCTGATTGCTGTCTGATTCCTGACTTGCGGTTGTCTTTGGTATTTCCGAGATGGCATGTTTCTTTCCATAGTCTTTACCCATTGAGAGCGGTTGATCAATGGATATGGGTTTTTCTCAAGTTATAGGGGCACCCCCAGTTTTTATCCAGTTCAACCATTTGTAGTAGTAAACCAACCATACTTTTGGGGCTCCCCAACTGGCTTGAGAAACCACCATATAGTAGTTGTTTCACCATTGTCAATGTTATTGGTGATTATCCCCTATTTTTAACCATTATTATCCCTGATAAAACCACCAAACAATTAATAAACCACAATAAACCACTATTAACAATAATCATGAAGCCATTATTCATCAATAGTAAACTACTATCCACTTAGGTTATACCCTCTGGTAAACTAACCTGGCCATGGAAAATCCACCATATATTGGTGCTTTCCCAGGGTTTCGCGTTTTCAGATGTGGTTAAAATCCATTGCCAGGTTAGTTTACCGGAGGGTAATCCTCATAAAATTACCAAACGGTGTGCTATCCTCTGGGACGCAGCGGTGTCGATGAGCTAGGTGCAGCACCCGTTGCGATGGACTCCAGCTGCAGCAGTGCCATGCTAGCAGCGGCAAGCCGTCCAGGCGGGGCTGTGGAACCTGGCACGGGAGAATGGATGAAGCTAAACCATAGGGCTTTGGGTCAAGCTTAATCAACCAACTAGTAGGGGATAATCACCACCAATAGTAGGGAAAACAATGGTTGATAAAGGGGAACCAGGGGCAAAGGGTTTTGACCCATGGCCATAGGTTTATAATAAAGGGAGAAACCATAACCACTATTCGTCAAGACCACCATGGTTCATTATAACCCGTTATGGTTTATTATAACCCACCTGTTGGTCAAGAAGGGTTATAACCCATTGCAATGATAAGGGAGAAACAACCAACAATAATGATCAACCCCAGGTTTATCAATCGGTGGGAGTACTATTTCAATGGTAAACCAGTTGGCTTTTGGGGGATACCCCCTGTTGATCAACCAAGGTTTTTGTTAATTCAGGGTTGGAATTACAGTGACAAGACTGATAAAGATCAAGCTGTGTAGAAGCTGGCAGAAAAAGGATTCACATAATAAAGCTTGAATGCTATTGACGGATATTGAACGATTAGTTAAGCTGTGGATTTAGTTGATAAAGCTAGAGAAATCCTGCGGATGCCAATGACTATGAGTGTTTTTTGCTTGTCAAAGGAATCCTGCGGGGCTATGAATCTAGCTGGTCATTTGCTGGCATCAGATTCATCCAAATCCATGAATTTCGATCCCAGTGATGAATCAATCCAATCTACACGGCCTATCATGATCACTTATGGTTGCTCAGTACTGGTTCTGGTTGGTTGTGGCCATGGGTGGCTGCCTATGAGCCTATCAGTCACCAATACTCACTTGGGGATAGTGGCTTAGCATGGCTTAGCCATGGCTGACCAGTTCGGCGCCAGGGGTATCATGGCAGCAAAGCCTGGATTTCTTCACAAGTCTTTGGAGGCGGGCGTCCAGGGCACCAGGGTACGGTGAGTTCTTCAGGCTCAAAACCGCTGGTTACCACGGGATGGCACATGTGAGAAGGGATGTCTTGGAATATCCCTGGGGGCATCCCATGGGACCATCTCCCACGCTGGTGGCCAGGCAGAACATAGATCCCGGCACCGCTGGCTGCAACACAGTCCCGGATGCCCAGATCCTGGCTGCCACTGGCTGCGGGGTGTCTAGAGTTTAATTGGCATAGTCTCATGAGATCTCTCAAGTATTCTCAAGTCAAGTCACTTGCGTGTTCCCCAAGTGAAACTGATGATTGTTGTGTAAATTCTGGGTACCCTGAAGGTATGAGGGCAGCAGATCTTCGTCTATGTTTGTTTCAAAGCCGGTCATTGGATCCATGAACCATCAAACAGCCATTGTTTGCGACATTCCACTGATTTTTTACTCCTGATTTATCGACAGCCGAGACGGGTTTCCATCTTGCGGCAGTGATTCATCACCGGACATAGTTCCCACTTTCAAATGCATCCACTTTGGTCATTCATATGTCACCCTGTTGGGTTGACTGTGATATTGGGGACCTGGCTTTGGATTTTTGTTGGTGCGATGAACTGGCCCTGTGACCACTTTGTGACTTGTCGGTACATCCCTGCTGTTGTTGGTGAAATTAACCATAACCATGACTTTCCAGCCTTACCATCTACAAATGTCACTACTAGCCAACTATTAACCAACCATTATTCAAACATTAAACAAGTTGACCAACCATTAATCAACCATAAACACACCATTAATCAACCATTAACCAACCAGTAACCAGCCATTAACCAACTATAAAGCAACCATTAAAAAGCCATTAAACCAACTATTAAACCAACTATCAAACCAACTGTTACCAACCAACCAACCATCAATCAATCATTAGCCAACCGCTAATCCACCATTCATCAATCACCGACCAATTATTAACCTACCACAAATCAACCATTCACCAACTATTACACCAACTGCTAAGCAACCATTTATCAACCATTAATCAACTATTGACCATCTGTTTGGTACTTCCCAGCCATTGTAAACTGTTCACCGGAGGCCATCGTCGCCTGCCTCAAGGGACGCGATTGGGCGACTCGGCGGCAGGGTTCAATGGTTGGTCAACAGGGATTAACAGTGATTTGGTTACCATGATTCAATGGCTGGTTAACAGTGATGTTGATTATCCATTTGACTAACCATTTACCCCTACAAATCATGGTAAATCATTGGTAAATCAGCAAGGGGAATGGTTAACCAATGGTTAATAGAAAATGAAGGTTAACCAATGGTTGACCAATGGTTAACCAATGGTCGGTTAATAGTAACTACATCGGATGATGGCTGTCAATCGTTGATCATTTGGTGCACACTAATTATCGGTTCTTTGCACTCCAAAGTCTCACTTGGAGCCAGCCCAAAAGCCAAAAGTCAATTGTTGATCATGGTGGATGGTTACAATCGCCTACAGTTTCTCACAAGCGATGTTGAATAGTAAGAGCCATGATATCCGATGAATTTTGATGGTTACAATCACCACATGCATTTTTTTTGACTCAGCAGCGATGTTGAATAGTCATTTAAGAGCCATGACATTTGCAATGAAATATATGAAGAGTATGTTCCAGCATATAGGGTTGAAATCATGCTAGTTAGTTTCAGCCTTCAACTCCTCCTGTCAGTTGGTCAAGTTCAGGGTTGATGATAGGAGTTGATTCCATGACGCTGGCATGGCATCCCCAGGTCCCATCCCAATCTGCAATGTGGGCTGATCTTGGAGGGACCATCCATTTTGGGCTCACCATTGATGGAGATGCAGCAGATGCTGTCCTTGGAGTTTGATCGCAGACGTGAAGGCATCAATGATGGTAACCCCCTTCTGTTCTTGGATCTTTTTTCACCCCACTCATAGATTCGGGATGTTTCTGAACTTTTCCCTTCTTGGGTCCTGTTTTATTCATCGATTTGGGATGTGAACTGTTTATGGATGTCTGGGAGGCGAAAAAGGATGGGTTTCTTCAGCACTTGCTGAGGCAAAAGCTCTGGGATTCTTCGCGGAGATGGACCTGCCCTGAGCTTTACCAGAGCTCGCTGTGGTGTTGAGCAGTTGCCAGCCATGGCTAGGAGTTTCACCCGTGGATGGCCAGCTTTGGCCATGTTTTTTTTTCAGAATCCATGGATATGTGGAAACAATTCAGCTCTAAACCAACCAGCTTTTCGCATCAAGTTTTGGAAACTGCTTTTCTTTGTGTGTTTTCCTGGTGGACTTGAACGAATCTCTGGACTCCAAGGCTCAACATTCAGGCTGATGTCTTCACCTTCAGCAGCTTAATCTCTGTGATGAAGGATGTCTCTCCACACAACATGATGCTGCGATATGTTGCTGCAATAAAGGCCTTGTAAAATCTTGAGTTAATATACCTTTTGGAACTGGCGGGATTCCATCACGAGCCCCGACTCTAGCAGATCCTTTTACATTCCGTAAAGTGTTGCAAGTAGATGTTGCTGTTGGGTGTTGGTGATGAAACGAGTCGCACTCGAGTCTGTGCTGCGAGGAAAGTGGACTGCGAGAGAAAGCTGCAGAATTGTTCCTGAACATGCGAGGCAGAGAGATTAATTCTGAGCAGGTGAGGCAGTGCATTCAAAATTCATGAAATTCCGTTCTCTAATCAGACATTGTTTTGAGAGTCACAGCATGATACAAACTGTTTAAGTGTGAATATGTTTGCTCAAGCATTCTTCGAAGCTTCCACAGCATGATACAAACTGGTTTTAGAGTCACAGCATGATACAAACTGTTATCATTCTTCAAAGCTTCCACATGCAAAACTTGCAGGTAGAAGTTTGACTGCAGATATTGTCACCGTGAATGCAGCAATCTCGGCAGCTGAGACAGGGCAGGCTGCGGCGGTCGAAACAAAGCTTTGGGTGTGTGATGGTGTAGCAATGGACATAAATCACCAGCCATACTCTAGGGGTTCTGGGGGTTATATGATCAATACTATACACTGAATACATCTGAATGCGGTACTGTACCTGTGGACATGATCCTTTTTGATCCCTGTTTCCGGATGACTTTGGTCACCACTGCTTAGTGATCTTAGTGCCGCGAGGTCTTTGGGCGCATTTTTTGAATGCATCTCCCCCTGCAGGATGCGCTTGCCCTTCTCCGTGAGACACAGAAGCAGGCGCAGAGCCGTCTGTTGATGCGGAGTGACGCAAGAAAAAAGACCGAAAAGATCGGTTCGACAAAGGAAGAACACAAAATTAGAAGGAAACATCCCCAGTTGTTTGTTGTTGTTTGTTGTTGTTGTTGTCCCATCCTTTACAAAGGTGATCATTTCCGAAACTTCGTCAAAGATGCTGCCAGTTTAGTGTGAAATGTCTTGTTCGGCAGCTTGGCAGATTGGATGCACTTGACCCGAAGAATTGGTATCTTGCGTTTTGCTCGCAGTTCTATGATGCTTATGAGCTGGGGTGTGGACCAGAAAACTAGCAGCAAAGTATGAAGGGTTTCTCTGTACTATTACAATCTATTACATACTATTACGATATGCACATTTGGTATATTTGGGTATCA
>VSDK01019063.1:231455-244528 GCA_009767595.1 Symbiodinium kawagutii
GAAGAGTTTTGATGGAGTGAACATGTGCAGGAGCTACAGCCAGATGTCTACAGCTACAGCATCATCCTCGACGCGATGCCGGAATCCAGGCTCTCAACAGTGTCGAAAGCTTGAAACTTCGAACATGTCAAGTGCAAAAGTGGCCTGCTTTTTGCGTAACACTTTGCACAAGCAGCTCAATTGAAAAAATTGAGGCCCCCTCCCTGCCTCTGCTGTGTGACGGTGCAGGTGGCAAGATTCCGTTTGTTTGGCTCAGGACACCGCAGTTTCAATGAGTTCAATCCCACAGTTCGCTTTGTTGTGGACCAGATGGTACAACAAATAACCAGATAGGTTCATACGTCTTGCTTCTGCTCCTCTCCTGCTCTGCTCTCCTTCTCTTTGCTCCACTAATTTGGACCTTCTGAGTCCCTTTCCTTTGATTGGCTTTCCTTCTCTGCTCTCCTGTTCTCTGATGTGCTCTCCTTCGCTGTCTCAACTCTCCTTCTGGCCTTTGCTGGGCCTTTGCCTGCCATACCTGCTCCTTTCCCTGCTCCTCAAGTCAAACATAGACTGCTACAACCTACCCTACCCTACAACTAACTACTGAATTACTCTTACTATATACACCTCCCATCAGCCACACTGGGAGGGGGGCCGACGGTGCGGGAACATATGTATGTATGCATGTAATTGCATGTACCTACACCATCATACACCACACGTCTTGTAAACTAGTATGATCACGGACAAACAGACTGACCTCGCCGCCAATGTGTCCCACTCCTTTCATAATGAGGGAATCTTTTTGCTGGTGGGAGTCAAAGTTGGAGGAAGTTGTTTAAAACCAAAATTTGCTGTTCTACTTGACCGGCACCCCAAGTCTGCAGCAGGAAATGCAAGATACCACAGCGAACCCTGGTGCTGTGGCTCTCAGTGCCCTGTTACCGGTGACACCCTGGCGAATGACTTTACTGCTGCTTCGTGAGAATCACAAGAGAAAGCTGCAAACTGACGAGGCGAATCACTGAGCTCAAAACGGGAAGTCCAACCTGTCACCATCACGGCATGGACGATGTATACTGTTGATAGTGTTATAATGTGTTATACCATGTTATACCGGTATCATTTTATCACATCACCATATCCATCTCCCAGATCACTATCTCCCCTATGTTGGTGGTCGAATGTGATCTCCAGTTGTTTGATGTGACTTTCGGCAGGTCTTATGTGGCTCCGTCTTGAGCACCTTCGAGAGCCGAAAACGCGTTGGATGGAGGGCGTGGCGACAGGCGATGGAACACTGGCACTGGATGTCATTGGGAGGACTCGGATCCTCCGAAGCGGTGTGGATGTCTGGCATCCGAAGCCTGTGCAGCAGCTCCCAATGGATCAGGGCATGGCGGCTCTTGGAAACTGCTGACCTGGTCTCGCCAGCAGTGTCTTCCCTTTGTGCCATGATTCTGGCTGAGATGAAGCATCCGCCTGATGTGTCACATGTGTCGATGATCAGCCGAATAGCTGAGCTTTCACTGGCAGAGGAAAAAGGTGCACGAAATCCCCAAAGGTGGAAGATGGTGGAAGCATTATAGAGTTGTAAGAAAGGTCCGTGAGTTCTCTGGCAACTCCCCACAATATACCAATATCCAGAATTCATTGGCAATTGGGAGACGTTCCGGCGTCCGGTCGGTGGCCATGGATCTCTACGTCGCAGGGCAATCCCCATCGATATCTCAGCAGCCATGGTGCCAGATACCAAGGTAGCATTAATGATTGATGATGGATAGTCTTGACAGTATCAACCATCAATGATAGATGGTTCACAGTACCATTCATGAATAGTATCTACCATGATTATTAATTCATGATTGAGAATGGTAAACGGTCAGCGACTAATGGTTGGCAGTATCAACCGTCAATGGTTGGTTAATGGTTGCCTGATGGTCAGCAGGGGTGGCAGTCCAATGTAGCTCCGTGTGAAGCCATTGACTACTCTTCCAAGGACACTTACTAGCCATATGGCAATCCCAGAGTCAGATGTTGATTGAGCGCAGGAGATTTCATGGATATGATTTCCATCATTTAAGTCCAAACCTTTAACATGTAGTTTCTCGGCTTGCATGCAATGACATACAGTATGACAACAATGTGGAAATATGTGGAATCTACACGAATTTGCAATATGAAACGGTATCATAGAACTTGCTGGGAGAGGAGTTGCATAATCCGACGCAACAGATATGTCACAAGACAGCATGCATGATATACATACAATACATCTCTGGAAAGCCCGTATCCGCATAAGATTTTGGCAGCAACTCATATACTCGATCATATGCATGACATGATGCGCAACGCAGACCGAACAGGAGCATGCTTATACACCAGCACTCAGCGCGTGGTGTTATTTGCTAACCATTGCCTCCTTCCTGTTACACACTTGACTACTTGATGCTCAGTTTATGGATTGATGAGATTTGGCGAGCCATTTCTGCTATTTAATTCCATTGGAACTGTGCACCCAGATGACATTGGATGTGCAGTCCGGAGAAATCCCTTTACATTTACGCTGTAATCCTTCACATTCGCCTCTTAGACACCTTTCTCAGAGGTCTGTGAAAGTGGAGCCCCCAGAATCGATAGTTTCCATCGAAGAGGAACATGTTTGAGCAATTTTTTTGAATACCCTGTGCACAAAAAATAGCAGAATTGGCCATGAACATTTCCAGATTGCCTAACCCTTCCGTCCATCAGGAGACATGTGGACACCTGTCTCTCTCCGAGTGGTGTGGCTGGCACAGTTGGCCACGATTCGCCACATGATTTACCCCTACCCTTGGCCCTTGCTTAGATTCTGTGTTTGTGTTGGCTAAATCATTCCTACGCATTCAAAGGCTAGAGCTGCTGCTGGCGGGTTTATCAGAAGCTGTTCTCATTGGAGATACCCAAACACCTGTAGCAGCAACAGTTTTTGATCAGAGACTCTTTCGATGACGAAAACAGTTTTCCATGGCAAGTTTTCCAGGGACGACGGGTGTTGGGCCTTGAGAGCCATGAGTTTATACGAAGTGTTGGACATGATGCGGGCCGCCAGGGACAGTCGGTAACACCTGTTGCGACCTTTCCAAGTTAAAGCACAGTTCTTGGGGGTACATCACTCCTCTCATCAATTTTGTGGACATTTTTCTGTCAGTTGCCAGGTGAGACAAGCACAAGGAGGACAAGGAGAGGGGCTTCGCTTTTGCGACACAGCGGGAAGCCTTGACGCCTGAAGCATGGCCTGATTCGTCTTGAGATGGACTACGACCCCCGGTGACCTGGTGAATTCTGGTTTGCATGTCTTGAAAGCTGGAACGTCAGGACAATGGCAACGTCGATCTGAAGAAGGGAAGGTGCATCATGGTAAGGAAGACGATTAGAAGGTGAACATAAGACTGGTGAAGGATGATCCAAGGATGGTGAAGGATGGTGAAGGATGGTGAAGGATCGTACCAATATGGTGGAAATAGGAAGAACCCGGATAAGCGTTTGTGATGTTTGGAATCGGTTTTCGACTTGTTCAAAGTTGCCTTGGATCGATCCTTGTGTTTGATGTCTGAAGATGCTTGAAGTGCGAATCCTTTCGATGTGCCATCAGTTTTGAAAGGACACTAACACATCTGCGAAACCTGCTGTGCCAGACGAGCATCTTCCGCTCTTCGCAGCTCAACCAAGAGCGCATGATGAAAGTGTTCATCATGCGCTCTTGGTTGAGCAGTGCAGGAAACCTTTGCCAAGGTGGGTCTGTTGCATTGGGAGTTTTGATTTTGGAATTCTCAGGATGAGTGGACCTTGATGAGAAAGGTGAGAAATAGACTTTGACAGCTGCACTTGTAAGTAGCTTGATTGAATCCGTAGTCATCCACAACATCTTCTGAAAGCATAATATCAATCGAACATTCAATCAATTTGTCACGTGGCTGGGCACCGCTTGCAACGAGATGTGACGGCATTTAAGGGCCTAGTAGACCAATGCTTATTGCGTCTTCCTCGGAACTGTAGTCAACTGTAGTAGTCGTGTTAGGAAACGCACCTGCGTTTTCTCATTCCTTGCATTTGGGGCGGAGGCTCTATTCTTGCTGGCAAAATTTTCCTTGGTCATAGTCCACAATGATTGCGCTGGGCAAATCGACAGCTGCAGGAGCTTCAAGAATTGACAAAGAGATGGAGGCAGTGGGCGTCGCGTGGTTGCGTAGTCAGTTCATCCAACTGCTGTTTGTTGTCGTTCCCGCCTTGCATGTTTCTACTGCTGTTGCATGTTTCTACCGAACAGTGTGATTTCCGTTATGATTTTGAACATCATTGTTCTGATTTTGAAAGCTGACTAGCTGCCGATTTCGAAAAGTTTATTTGTTCAGGGGTTGTGCAAGGACTTCTCGGTGAGAAACATTTGTGGTCCCAGTTGTATGATTGATTTGATTCAAAATGTCAAAGTTGTCAAGTCCAAAAATTGTAATCCAAAATTTCCATCCCTGACTGCTTCACAAGCTGACAGTCATTTCTGTGACCGTCTTAGAAATGTTCGCATAGAATATTTTGAATTATTCTATAAGGATGACGATATCATAGAAATGTATATGAATGTGGTATATGAATTTATATGAATCTATATGAACGTATAGGATTGTAAATGAATGTATATGAACGTATATGATTGTAAATGAATGTATATTATGAAGGTATATTATTGTACATGAATGAATATGAATCTGAATGTATAATTGAACATCGAAGTCCGAAGAATCCCAACACACCCAAGACACGATTCTACGAGCACCCTCGCATTTAGCAGGGCCGAAGTTTCGATCGGCAAAGCTGTATCAGTCTGGCAGAGGGCATGCGAACGGATGCAATTGGTGTAAACTGACCCACTTGATTCAAGACAGATAGAACATATTTTGCTCAAAATTTCAATTGCGCAACCTCTTGATTGGCCCGATGGTCAAAACATGTCAAAACCACTCACAAATGATCTCAAACAGAATCATCAATTACTTTGAATCGAGTGATCCCTAGCACGGCATGAAGTATGACAAATGTCCAATGTTTTTTTTTCCTCTCGCTCTCTCTCTCTCTCTCTCTTTCTCTCCGCTCTTCGGGAGAAATTTGTCTATTAGCACCCAAGCCTGGAAAAAAAATCTCGAACATGTGTTAGGAAACAGGTCCTGGCATACAGTCTGACATAGGTTCCGACATAATTTCTGACATGCATCCTGACATTCATTCTGAATTCTGCAAGCTACCTGGCATTTGATGGCACTTGTTGTTTGATGTCAAACAAGTGGTCTACCTGAAATACATTCTGACATTTATCATTTGGTTGAACACACCGCTGCAACCGAGTTTGCTTGCATCGCATGGCTCGATGGATTTCATCAGCAGCAGTGCTCGGACTATTTGCACAACCAACACCTAGACTATCCTATACATGGCAGCAATGTATGAAGGTCTTTGGGCTCAAGGACGCTCAAGGTCGACCCTGCTTTTTATGTACGCGGAGCAGAGCAAGTTGGCAGCCTGCTAACCCTGAAATCGTACTAAACCAATCCAAAGTCATCAAAACCATTCAAAACCTATATATACATGAGATGACCTCATCACACACAACTCTTGCGACCATCAAAACGCCCTTCAGGCTTCACCTTGTGAGCTTTCTTTGGCCATGGGGTGGTTTGGCACTGAGACTGCAACAGCTGGGACACAATGCAGCTCAGCAAGTCTCGAAGAGTCAAGGCGCCTCATGCGCGAACTAAAGTATGAGGACGCCTACAGAATTCTTTCAGCAGAGGTGAGAGCACCTGAAATGACGAAGACCTTTGCCTCTTTGGCAGAATGTGCTTTTCAACTTGGCCACTATGATGAGGTGCCAGATTTGATAGCTGCGGCGTCTACAGGACTCCAGCCAGAGGAGGAACACGTGCTTCACCTTGCATGAGGTGAACCACGTGTTCCTCCTCTGGCTCTGATGAAGACAGGCAGATGTCAAGAGGCATACCTGAGCCTGCACAATGCCTTCAAGTTGCGGCCACAGTGTGCCAAGATACGCGGAGCACTTGCAGATGCTGCTAGGGAGATGCAGGCACAAAACCAAAATCCGTTTGACTCAACCTTCCTGTGGCAGTTTCAAACGCACAATATGGTGGATGGAAAGACATGTCGTCCGAACTCTGTGACGAGTTGGAGCAGGCTTTTGCCAAATTTTGCCAACTACCAGGCGAATCCACAAACAGCATCTATCAATCACCGTGAAAGGGAGAGAGTTTGATTTTGGCACGATGCAGCAGCGCAATGTTGCAACTGGACGGCCCAGAGCCGTGCGGAGGCAGTGTGTGAATGCCATGATGCAAGATGGTGGCCAGACATGGCCAGACTGGGCAAGTGCTTGCCAACTGTTTGTCAAAGATGGTTGACTGCTGTCAAGTACTTGCAGCAGCAGAGGATCTTCAGGCTAGCCTTGAAAGAGAGGGCATCGATGAGACAGAAAGAGGATGTATTGACAGCGAAGAAGGCATGGATGAACCAACACGAATTGGCATTTCTAGCAAAGAAACTTTATTTGTGCGAAAGCGCGAAGTTGCAATGCAAGCCACCACGTTTTTGGTAGCAGGAAAATTGAAACAAAGGAATCAACAAATTGAGAATCGCATAGCCGAAGCCAAAAGCAAACTGGAAAAAGATTTCGAGAATCGCATGGCCGAAGCCGAAAGCGAACTGGAAAAAAAATCGAGAATCGCATGGCCGAAGCTGAAAGCAAACTTGCCGTGCAAAGTCAGAAGAATGCAGCGGCAATATTGGTAGTGGACAATCCAGAAGGTTCCTTTGAGTCCATCATTTTTCAGCAAAGGCAAGAGCTCGAATTTTGGCGCTCCAATTTCGGGGCCCAGGATCGCAGGCAGTCATTGTTGAATCAGTGGCAGTCATTGTTGACTCGCTTTGGCTGGGAAAAATGCATGTTCATTGCATATCCTACCCTCATGAAGCCTATGGAGCGCTTGCTCCGAAACACAGCAGAGCCACACAAACACCCGTTCCAGGGTCGGCCGAGCGTTTGCTTACCAATGTCCAGGGCGCAAGTCTGCCGAGTAGAGCGAGTGGGTAAACCCGCAGCTTTGGCACCAATACACATGCTGGAAGAACTCCTTGCGTCACTGAGGGCAGGTGAAAAAACAAAAGAGATGAAACATTTGGAAAAAATCGCCTTCCGCATTGATCCGCCTCATTTAGGAGCAACCTATTGGGTCCAGCTCGACCCAAAGACAAATGAGACTCTCCTGTTTCAGGGAACCTCAGCTTCGTGTGCAGAATCTATTGCGAAAGATGGTTTCGATGAGTCCCAGGCTAGGCAAGGGAAATTTGGCCAGGGGTTCTACTTTGCATGCGAGGCATGCAAGTCATTTCAATACTCGAAGCCACGTTCAGAATTGCAAAACTGCATTGTGGTTGCCCGGGTTCTCCTCGGCCAAAATATGTTTCTAGCTCATGGTCTGGAGGGAAGCGGGAGATGTCTGAACACAAGGACTGTGGCTTTGCCGTACCGAGGCCAAGCTCACCATGAATTTAAGTGATTTTCGATCGTGCACAGATCTTGCCCCAGTTCATTGTGTATTTCAAGACGACTTGAGAATTGGACACACAGACTGAATCTGCGTGTGCGCACAAAGAGACCATGGCCTGCTTCTTGAGCGCTTGAAACTTCAGTGGTCAGATTGTGTAGAACTGGGCTTGTGCTTGCGTTTTACCCAAGTTGATTCATGACGACCATTAAAACGACATGAATGGCCAGGTTTGGAATAGACCATGTACCTGATTTGTTCTGGCCACCCAGACCCAAGCTGCCAACTAGACATTGAGCATCCGGTGCCTGCCCGTGCGCAGGTGCAACTAGAAACATTTGCTGGTGCTTTTCGAGGCCCAGAATGCTCAAGGTGAGAGACGCTTTAGGATGTGTTTAAGCGTTTTAATTACCATTTTTTGCTCCTATTAGAGTTTTGTGTAAAGCACAGTGTTTCTTTTGGGAGGAAATTGATTGGAGGTACAGCATTATCTTTTAACACACGGACTGAGTGCTGACTGAGTGCAAATGGATCGTTCCTTGTGACGCGGTACCCTTGACTACCCTTCACGGCGTTTCTACTCTATCGATGAATTAGTTGTGTTTTCTACCAGCCAACTCTTTGTTTATTCGTTTGTTGGTCAAGGTGTACCACCCTGATGTGAGGAGGCAGTGTAACACCGGAAACCCCTCCGTGTGTGCCAGCAACCCTTTCCCAACGGCATGGCACATGGCATCCAACTTCAACTCTTGAGCTCCGTTTCACGATCAGATCGTTGCGAGAACCCGTGGAAAGGAGAGGGTTGTGTTTATTGCTATAGTCGTTATCATCAGCACCAAAAATCCCAAACAAGGTACTGTAGATTTTTAGGCTCCGAAATATGGGTTATAAATGGTGTTGGGTGCCAAGGTACATATTGGTTAAGTTGTAGTGGTTTGCCCCCGCTGTTTGTTGTTAGATTCGTTGCACTAAACTCAGCTCAGCAATCCCTGGCTCTGCCCAATTGCTTTGCCCAACTGGCCAGACCCAAAGCTTCGCGGAGAACACCAGCGACGATGATGAGGAGCCCATGGTGCGCCGTTCATGGCAGAGGCCAGTAGGATGGGACGCCTGTCATCGTATGGTGGAGGCGGTGGGGGATGGGGTGCCCCTGGGCAGTGCATCGATCAACTCATATGACTGGGGTTGGGTATGTGTTGGGTACAGAAACACCAAGCCACGATGAGCCCCAAGAACATTGGCCAAAGCTGCCGGGGTGTTGCCTGTGTGCGAACCTGTGTTTTGGATGGTGTCTGAGTCAACTAAGATCGCTGTTCCCAACAGATGAAGCCAAACCCCTGGTAACAAGGGGAGACTGAGAAAGGAAGCCCTGATGAGCCTTTTCCCAACAAGCCATGGTCATTCCCCGAACAGAGCATTGGGCATTGTCTTAAGTCTGAATGATCACATTTTTCCCTGTAGCGATTTGTTTGAACCAGATAAAAGACCGTACCTACCAAACAATTATGTATTCGAAGAAGGGCTATGACGTGCCCTTTGTTACTCTCCATGGCTGCCATGGTACCTAGCCCCGGTTGCCGTGTGGGAGATCATTCACCCCAATGCTGGGCCACGAAGAGAGCTTGCCTCATCTTGATGTGCTTTTTGTTGGTCCAGGGGGACGTCACATTTGATTTGGTTATTCGTCAAACTCAGTCGTCGGCTTCATAGCATTTCATGGCCAACCCATCATGGGGACACAATCTGGAGCACTCCTGGACCTCTGGGGCTGGTATTTGGTATTGATGTGGGCGGGTCGATTCCCCTGGTACTCTGAATTATTGGATCCCAATGCTGATTCCAAATACTGTTGGTCCCAGCGTGTGACACTGCAGTAGCGCCGATAAAGCATGAAGAGATATGAAGAGGTCCAGCTGTTCAGTGCTCACCAGCCATGATCAACCATGAAGCCACCAGGCACCAGCCAGAACCATTGAGAACCATTCCTAACCATGAAAATTCACTATGAATGATACAAGTAGTAGCCGCACGAGGCGGTGGTGGAAGTTTCCAAGTTCTAGATGCCTACAGAGGAGACATTTGCGCCTATAGGATGCAGCGCAACCAACTCACCAGCGCAACAAAATCACCAGCACAAAATAAGATACCAGCACACAACTACCGGCGCACAATCACCACAACTAATACACCAGTACACAAGCACCAGCGCAAGAAAATCACCATTACAACAAAACCCCCACTTGTGCAACTTCAGAACACAGGACGTGCTCAAAGTATCACACCTGTCACACAAAGTAAGAACTCCTCATCTCTCCAACATCACCTCGGGCAGCGCCACCATTGCGGAAAGTACTGTCAAAACAAATCCAGATGCACAAGAATGCCACGCCTGCCACACAAAGAAAACTTATCAGCCTTCTGATATCGATTTTTGTGCAACAGTCACACGAAGCAAGCCCAAAGCAAACCGAAGCAAACCTGGGACAAACCCAGACCGTCTCCCACCCGTCCGATCTGCGAGGCTACCTTCGCGATCAAGTGCAGCGGATGTTTTTATGAAAAGATATCTGGTTTCATGGGCGATCCAATGCTGGAAAACGCATTTCATGCGAGATGTCCTCCTTTTTTTGAACTTCAAAGAACATCAACATGCTCAAAGTACGACGCCTGGCACACAAAGCCGATCCCAGCTCCAGCTGCGCGAAATAGCACGCTTGCCACACAAATTCAACTTGTGAGAAATGGTGTTGTGAGATGTTGAATTGATTTGAATTGTAAGAAGTTGAGCTGTGAGAAGTTAAACTGGGTGCTGTGAGATGTGGGATCGTGAGAAGTGGTGTTGTGAGATGAGATGCTACCTGGCATTTTGTCAGGGCATATAATGTGGCATGCTGTCTGATATTCCTTTGAACTTTGAACTGACATTCTTCTTACGTTTCTTGAGCGATTCTGACTACTGGCGTGCTTCTTGACATAGCTTCTGGTATTCTGCCTGAGACAATTTCTGACATGTGGTCTGACACATATTTCGACTTTCTTCGTGGCAGACACACATTCTGACTACAACAGATTGTTTGACATATTTTGACACATATCATATCATTGATCCACGCATTTACTCTGACATCCTAACATTTCCTATGATACATGGCTGTTGCCTGTGTTCGGGTGCGGGGGTGCAGAGACGGTCAGTTCGGTGTAGACTTCGGTTCCAGGTGTGCCCACAGCCGTCAGCCATGTTGATATGGGCCATCGGTATGGGCGCATCATGGTGGTGCGCATTGGGGTATTCCTGGACCAGCCACGAACTCTTTATGCTGATGGGTAAAGTCTGAAATTATGGACCACCCACGTGATGGGTAGATTTGAAGCACTTTGATGTCTTTTGGGCAAAGGTCTGAAATGATGAGCAAGAACATGTACTGCTTGGTGGTTCAAATACGTTTTTGCTTTCCATCTGACCTGGGACACGACTGACCAATTGTTCTATAATGGTTGAAATCACATGAAAACCCGAACCAGTATGGGTAGAGATAGACAATTGTAAATTGTAAACATAGCCTGAAAAGGGTTGTGAATTGTAATTGAATGGAGTATCACAGCAGAGCTTCTTGTCAGTTTCGTTTTTTCGAGAGGTATTTTTTCATGTTTTTTTTCGAAAAAGTCTTCCGAAGGGAACTCTGACTCAATAGACCCCTGATGTTGTTAGTGATTGTTGTTGACTAACCCAGCTTATTGGCATCGTGATGCCGGTGGTCTACACCCCTCCGGATCGATGTCGCAGGTCGCCCATGACCTGCGTACGTACCTCCGAGCCTGTTTGAATGGATGGGGTGGGGTCGCATGTCGAGGTGCGAGGGCAGTCCGCATGTTGTGCAACATCCACGTCCCACGACTTGTCAGATTGTTGGCGTATTTATGCATGGTAGACTTGTCGGACTCTTGTCTACGAACAATGGCGAGATAACCAGAGACATCATATTGGGACAACTGGCTTTTCACCAACCAACAATAGGGTTTCAAGATGGTTCAACAGCAAGCTCCAAAATGGGTAGTTGTGGACACCCCAACAGCACCAGTTCTGTTCCAAAGCAACCCACAGTCAGCTGACTCAACAGCCATCACGGAGAGAGACACATGGTGCCCAAGCCGCGATGAAAGTCGCGCTTGGTCACCAGCCAGCGCGAATGATCCTCAGAAAATCAATATCAGAGAAGCCATGACAAACCTAGGGACCCAGTTGTGGTATTGATTCTCGGTATTTGTCCAGGGCACTAGAATGATCAAGAATGGACGGTATTTGCCCAGGGCACTTAACCTAGGGACCCAGTTCTGACCATAAACCATTGGCACCGTTTGTGCCTGAACCTTTTGCTCTGCCCATTCTCCGACGTCAAGCAGTTCCCTGGAACAACAATGAGCATGTACGTGGCAATAGGTCAATTCCAATCAACCATGGAACAAGTAAGTGAGCATTGCAGCAAAGGTTCTTACTCTCTGTTTTGGGGATTCTCAGTAAGGAATACAGGGCTTTGACCTACAGTAAATCGTTCTAGTTCAGCAAATTTCCTTCCATGAGCAATGAGCAGGCAGGATTTGGTTCGTTTTTGGACATGTTTGATCTGTTCCCGAAATAGCTGTAGCCACAGAAATGGTAGTAATTCATGCCGTTGGCTTGAATGACCATGGT
Organism: Symbiodinium kawagutii; assembly: GCA_009767595.1. NCBI lineage: Eukaryota > Dinophyceae > Suessiales > Symbiodiniaceae > Symbiodinium > Symbiodinium kawagutii. The sequence continues at coordinate 243,717 of VSDK01019063.1, forward strand.
AAGCAGGAATCCCTGACTGGAGGGGATGCATGACGGGCATTGATTCTCCTGACGAGCCAATGGTGGCAGAGCGCCATGGCATTGTTGCTGTCTCAGCGCACAGGGCACCTGACAGTCGAGTCCTGTGTGATCTGCATAAAGAACTGCATAGCGTTGCATAGCCTTAGGACTTCCGCGCAGTTTGGCAGCTGACTTCAATGTCGCTTGGTGTGGGAGTCTTTGCCATTCCGTTGGAGCCTCAAGGGGCGGCAGACAGCACTGGTTGAGACTGCTGAGACTGCTGAGACTGGCGACTCGTCCGTGACCGGTTGTGAGGTATTGTTTCAACGTCCTCGGTGTCCTACAGGGAGGAATTTTGGTTGTGGCCACCGACCTCAGTGCGTTTTGAAAATGTCGATGGAAGTGACACCGTTGTTGTTGTGGAGGTGGCGGTTAGACATTTGACATTCACAACTAGCTGTAAGCAATTTCTCATGCAATTTAGATGATGTTTGAGCACTACCCTGCAGCCCCACCATTTCCTCAAGGGACAATTAGGAAAGGCAACTACATAGCATTTGTATTATAGACATGTCCACCTGCGCGCACAGGAAAACATGATGACATGCAGAGTGCTGCTCAATGAAAAGAACATTGTTTGTAATTGGCCATGATCAGCATGTATCAATCATTAGATGTGCACCATTGTGTTTAGCGTCACAAAAATTCATTGCGTCCCCAGTCTCCTGGGGCCGTTTGCCGCTTGCCATGTCACCTCAACCAGAGATGATCAGTTTCCATGGCTGGACAAGGTTGAATGAAAGCTCCTTCCT
>VSDK01019063.1:252928-339843 GCA_009767595.1 Symbiodinium kawagutii
ACTAAAGTCACTGCCGGAAGAGCAGAATGATGTCAGACTGTCGCTGACTGAACGGTCAACTGCTGTGAAACGCAAAACGGAAGATGCACTGTCAAGTAAAGACACGCAGGAGCATAAACGCCAAACGATCAGAGCACTGTTTGATGTGACAGACTTTACTGCTTGTGTTTCTTCTGTGACTGTTGGAAACACTGAAGTTCCAGTAGCTAGAAACGAAGACACTGAAGAGATCAAACAGGAACTTGCACTGACTGAACCGTGCTTGTCGTTTGTTGAACCAGAGTTCACTGAAGAAGAAGTTAGGGAAGGAATGGTCACTGAGATGACATCAATGAAAAGCTTTGATGTTTTCGCTGAAATTCCACTGGAGCAATGTGCGCAAGAAGACATTGACAACGCGCTGGACTGTAGATGGGTGAAGCGTAAAAAGACACCGAGTAATGTTCACTGTAGGTTGGTCGCGCGAAGCTGTCTCCAAGAAGACGTGGACACTGACGAGACTTTCGCGAGCACTCCTACTCTGGTTACGCTTCGTGTTCTCCTTCTCCTGTCACTGTCCCGTTGTTGGTCAACTGTCGCCTGCAATATCTCTACTGTGTTTCTTCACACACTGATGACTGAACGAGTTCTCATGAAACCACCGCCTGAATTTTACCCTATGAACAATTGTTTATGGCTGTTGAAACACTCAATGTTCGGTTTGAGACAAACGCCTGCATTGTGGCAAACACACTTTGCGAGCACCATGGTCTCCCTGGATTTTCACCGCTGCAAAACTGACCCAAACCTGTACTGTCACTCCTCTAAGGAATTGTATGTACTGTGTTTCGTCAACGACCTGCTGGTCTGCGGTACCCCTGACCGTACCAAAGCGTTCATTGAACAATTGTCAAAAGAGGTTTTACTGAAGGTTGAAAGTGAACTGAAACCACAGACTTCGGTCAACTTTCTTGGAAGAACACTGAAACACAATGGCAATAGCATCGGTGTCGCCATGCCCGCTGCATACATTGGTGATTTGCTTGAACTGTTTGGAATCAAGACTGTAAAGCCTTCCACAACAACTGGAACAACTGCAAAGCTGAACCGTGTTCCACAACCGTTGTGTCAAACTGACCACAAGCGATACAGAGCAATAGTTGGCAAACTGCTGTGGCTTGCGCTGATCCGACCGGACATTGCGTACGCCGCAAAGGAACTGTCGAGAGACATGACAGCACCGACCACTGAAAGTGTCACTAAGGTGAAGCACCTACTGAGGTACCTCTCTGGAACCAAGGATCATTGTCAACGACTGTGTCCAGACATGATGCTTTCTGATTCAGATTGCTTGACTGTTTTGTTGACTCTGATTGGGCCGGATGTAGAACCACTAGGAAAAGCACTAGCGGCACTGTAGTCCAACTGCTCAACTCAACTGTTTCGTTTGGAAGCAGAACACAAGGCACAATCGCACTGAGTTCAGGTGAAGCAGAACTGTACTCAATAGGACAAGGCACAAGTGAAGCACTGTTTGTCAGAAACCTGCTCACTGAAGCAAACTTGGCAAAAGCTGTGAACATCACTGTGCACACAGGCTCTACTGCAGGCAAAAGCATGGCCATGAGGTTTGGCGCAGGCCAGAAGACCAGGCATGTAGAGCTGAGATTCCTATATGTGCAGGAACTGGTAGGGAAAGAAATTTTCCGGTTGAAGAAAGCGAACACTGAGTATAACTGCGCTGAGGTTCTCTCCAAGTACACTGACTTGTTGTTTTCTCGTTTGAAGAAATTGTGTGTTTTCACTTCGTTTGATTGTTTTGAGTTTTAGAACCGCCAGATGGTTTCACCAAGCTAATTGTTTAAAACATTGGCACTGAACTGAAACTCCAGAGCGCCCTCTGCTGACTGAAGGGGGAGCACCGCTCGAGCACAGCGCCCACACTCAACATACACACTGTTGGATTGTGATTGTAAAGTTTTCTTAGTCAACTGTTTAACTGCCAGCTTGCACGTTGCACGTTTTTTTTTTGAGCTCACTGAACTTAACAAATACTGAAGCCACGTTTTCTTTTTCTGCAACTGAATTTGAGACACAGATAAGTTTGAAGCATTGGAACTGAAGTTTCCACTGCGTCGCATTTTTTTGTAGCGCTGCAGCCACTGACTTCGCTGTCCGACTGTGCGCTGACGAGTGCAACTACCAGACTTCTTCACTGAAGTTGAGGATGGCAACCGACGCTGTAGCAACTGTTGCTGCCGTCGCTGACGTAAAGTCAACACTGAATCAAATGACTCACGCAGACGTGCGCAGATCACTGCTTGAACATGCATTGGGATTGCTGAACGTGTCGCATATGGCGCTGCTTTTTTTGCAGAGCAGACTGATAGGCGCTCTTCGGACTAAACTGCAACACCCGACTGTCGAAGACACTGAGATCAATCTTAGTGTCCTTGGCTTCGTTGCAAAGTAGACGAACTAGCGAACTGGTGACTCAAACGTCAACTTTCGCACTGAAGTTGAATACCATTACTGCTGCCAAGCTGTCACTTGTGGAAGTCTGACTGCATAGACTGGAACTGTGCACGACAGACTGGACCTCCATGCCTACAAGGCAAGGCCTGTCTAACCAGAGCCAGACTGTGCTTGGACTTTGCCTAGACTGTCCAGCACTTTGAGCGAGACTGGGTTCTACACTGTAATGGTGTTTGAACCTGAAGGACTGACGCTGGCAAGCCGTGATCCACTTCGAAGAACCGGACGTGAGACACCTTTGCAGATAGTACTCCAAACTACCAGCTTGAAACTGGTACTCAGGCTGCCGCTGAACTTGATGAGGTCACTGCTGATGAGCTGAAGATGAGAAGACTGATGAGACTTTGGATGAACCCACTACTTCACTGTGACCATCAAGAAGAACTGTTAATGAAGCACTGCTGTACTGCAGAATCGTTTTTTTGTAGTCACTGAAGCGATGGACTGCTAGCACCCTGACTGACTGGAAGCCACTGTCAAGCTGAGCTGAAGAGATGTCTTTTAAAGCCGACTGTCTATTGAGTAAGGACTGCCTAATTCACTGTGAGTTTGACATTCAAGAGGACTGTCAACTCAAGGGGGAGTGTTGAGATACACTGTCATAGTCACACAGTCTCTTGTACACTGCATAAGCCACTGCGCACTCCACAGACTGCCAACTCTGACTGTTAGCTCAAGTCACTGTGCAAAAGAGTCCAGAGCTGAAGTACTGACTGTGAGTGACACTGTTGGTTGTACTGGAGAAAGATCCTGTACTTTTGCAATTTGTAGGTTGATGCTTGGTTGGTTGGATGGATGGATTATTCCTCATGAATTATTTGTTTCCCATGCACATGGGTTCATCATGGTCGTTCCATGACTTTCGAGCAAACTTACCAGTTACTGATGTTGCTGATGCCTGTGCGACACTCGCCAACAGGATTCAGACAAGCTAGGAGAAAAACTTCTTCGAGTTGGTTGCCCGGATGAGTAAGTTTCACTCAATGATCTCAATGCAGGGCAGTCACAAAACACAGCCAAGGCATGCGACACACGAGAGGAACCTCAATGTGATGAGTCTGAATTTGGATTCGTCTCAAAGAGGCTACAGAAGATACAGCAAGTGACGACGGTTACAATTCGTAACAACATGGACTCGCGCAATCTCAACGTGTCAATGACACGGCTTTAAAAGGCCAAGCCTTTCATGCTTTCGCAGAATCCTGTGAAGCAAAATGCCGCAGATGGGGTGCAGAACTGGCGTCCCCCAAAGTCGGTGCATAACTGGTTGTACGAGTGATATGTGAGAACATCCTGCTGGATCTAAACCACTAACAACTTATATAGCAACGGTCCTTATATACAAGTTACCAACTGTAACAACAACTTTGTAGTCTTCTTGAAAACAACAATATATATTTCTATTAATGATACCTATTGTAGTAGTATGTAATACTTGTTTTGCACTTCTCTAGACGAAACCTTGTACTGTCGGGAACATCGTGGATCCACTGGTGCTGCCTTGCATCGCTCTTGCAATTTTCGCTTGTTTCGCCAGAGGAAGCCCAATATAGATCACGATAAAGGCTTTGGCAGGTGGTTTCCGATAGTTTATTTATGAATGTATATATACACATATTTGTGTTTATGTATGCAATTCTATGTGTATGTATCATATATGATTTCATTATACTCTATAATAATGAGATCTTATAAGTTTACAAGCTGTAGCATGTTAAATCCCAACCTCCCCGGACAATCTCAGGGAGATGTTCCCACCCCCGTGGTTCCTGCAGTTTTTTCCATCGTTGTGTTGCTTCCAAGGCCCTGGGATTGTTGGCCAACACGGTGCGGATCGCTGGTGAGTCGTCAGGTGATTGGTTGGTTCCCAACATGCGATCTGCTTCCAAGTCTTCAAGTCGCTGTAAAAGATCCAGATGGTGACTATAATCCAGAGAATCAACCAATAATGGAGGTTGATAACCAACAAACTATAGGGAAACTAATGGTTAATGATAGGGAACCAGGGGTACTCTCAAAAACGGGGACCCTAATATGGTTGATGTAGTGCCTATGCCTATGGTTAATGAAGGATGATTTGGGGGTACCCCTATTTTGAGAAACACCCAGATGCCCCTGCAATCGGATTGCAATCCCCAAGGTTACATGGATCGATATGGATCGTAAAGTGGTCATCGAACCATGGCACGGGATTTCCCAGTTCCAAGGCCATTGAGCGGCTACTGGACTGTGCAGAGATGCACTCTCGTTCAAAATATGAGGTGCCCGGGATGCTGAACCCGGTGATCCTGGTGATCTATGCTGATCCATGGTGATCCAACTCGTGCCTGTTCCGAACGAATTGGTGAAGGTCATTGTAGAATGTGTACGGGTGAATGGAGGTATCGGCAGGTATCCCCAAATTATGACTCAGATAGAATCAACGGTACCTTTGAAATTTCGCAGCAGTGAGACTGGTAGGGATGAAATCGTTAGCATTTGTGCTTTCATCCCAAAGAACAAACCAACGATGCTTTGTGATGGACAATGACAATCTGCAACGATTTGGACGCCCACCATGGATGAGGAAACACCGCGACCCTGACGAGCCAACAGTGGATCCCGCTATACCCCATATCCCCACGATTGATATCACCTTCGAAAAACGTTGGATGTTGTAATTATTGATGTCCCGTTGCTGAGTTGGCAAAGCTTGGGTCAAATTGAGTTGAGCAATGGCATCCAATGTTATCCAATGTCCAGCTGACCAACTTGGCAAGAGTTTTACTAGATTCTGGGGGCGGTTTCGACCGCAAGCTGTGGCTGAGATTGGTCAAGCTGTGATCTCAGTTGTTCACATGGGTTTCACGTTGGGAAAGAATGTTTGAGCAGAGCATGCTGGCACCAAATGCGCCGGCATCTCTTGACATCTTTTTGACTGGATACGGGGGAGAATTGATGCGTCACCTGAAGCTGCTGTTGCAGCCTGTTGCAGCCACACCTCCCAGTGTTTCCAGAGTGTTTCCAGTTGGAGAACTGGTTGGTGATTTTTCACAATTTCTATTTTCCCCAGTAAAATAAATATGTAGATATTAGCAACTAGTTGGTTGACGAATATTTTTCATAGGGATGGTTCAACCACCAAGCAGAAAACCGCTGGTTGCAGCTCATGGAGCCAGCTCCATGTTGCAGCTTGCTGCGGCCGGGCCAGGACATTGCCCACACTGCGTGGGGGCGAGGGGGTGAAAGTGCCATGGCGTGGAGCTTCAGTCGTCGGCGAGGCGTTGATGCGACGTGGGTGACGGCCAGGTGGTCGACCTGGCCAGCCAAGGTCATTTCTTGGTAAGGGCTGGTGCATCATCATCATCATCATCATCATCATCATCATCATCATCATCATCATCATCATCATCATCATTGATTGTCATTGCCCTTGTCATCGTAATCGTAGTCTTCATCATCCTCGTCGTTGTCGTTGTCGTCGTCAATTCAAGATTGTCCACATAGTGGTGCACCCCCCAAGTCTCAAATTGAAAGTGTGTTCCCTCGAAACATCATCGTGACTTTGAGAACCAGGGAGCCACCATAGCTATAGCACCCATGCCCTGGGATACGCTGGGAATCTGGCACTGGCCAAGATGATGAACACTGGCCTTGAGCTATGCCAGGTGCAACCGCTCAGATTCCGAATCCCATGGCTTAGTTCTACTTGGGAAGGCGTTCCTACTCTCCGGTGAACCCATGTGATCCAGTATCTATGTCATACTGTCGGTCATCCGGATATGGCTGCATATATTCCCACCATATTGCTTTATCGTTGTCTTCATTACTATCTCGGGATTTGTAAATGTGGTTTAATGATGGTGAAATATGGTGAATGTTGATGAATTTGTGCAAGGTTGTTGATGTTTAGGTGGATGATCATGGTGGTTCACAGGCAACAACGGGCATCTCAGCTATGGTTCGCGATGAACGCGTCGGACCGGCACTGAGGCTTTTGTAATCCTCATCACCACCTTCATTGACAAGACCTGAGTTACAGGGGCGTTGGAAATGATTGCCGGATATTGCCGCCCTCCTCAAGAACAGGGCACTTTAGCAAGCATCCATCACAAGTCATATGATTTCATATTCATGACAAACATTGACGACCAGCAATCACAAAAAAGATGGTCTATTCGGGACGATGGTCCTACCATGATGACGGGTGGTTGGTGGGTTGGATTTTTTTGATTCAGGCCTCATTGAGCTATTTGTCTGCTTCAGCAGAGCTCTTGGTCGGAAGCTTTGAAACCGATCAGCATTCCATCTGGACATCCAAAGAGTAATCCTCCAATGGATGGGTTTTTCTGCCAGAAACAGCTGTGTCTTTCCAATGTGGGTGGCTTATTTATCTTATTTACTGATATTTGTTACTATGGATCTCTCTGGGTTGGATTCTGGATGAACAACAACGCCCGAGAAATCATGACCTGATGAGTGGCCGTATTTCAAGCCAAAGAACGTCACCGCAGTTGGAGCGACCACGGAGCAACGTCGCTCAGGTTTGCGTCACCTACGCGTTTCTCACAGGCAGAGATCCAGTGGAGCATTGATCCAGCATGATCCACCATCCACTGTCAAACTTGGCTGCCAGGCGAGGACATCAACAAGCAAGGCTGGTGCGGGTTGCCACTCCAGTTGCATTCACCACCAGCCGCAGCGCGACGGTGCGGAGATTTCGGGGCAGGCAGAAAACTCGAGCCCTTTGCCTCGGCTCAGGTGGTTCTGCCTCCGTTCTCAGCAAAGGAAAAAAAGCGGTGGTCTTGCACTGCCGGCGCGTTTATGGGTGATGGTTCATGTACGTTCATGTAGGTTCATGTACTTTCATTGGTTTCCCTCATTTTTTTCTTGTTAGCCAAGATGAGCCGAGTGGAACTAGAGTTATCTATGTATTTGCCTATTTATGGTACCATTTTTTGGCGAACATGCGTTGCTGATTGCTTGGCTTCTTGCACATCTTTGGCATTCTTTGGCTGCTGTCGCTGGCTGGGGCGGGGGTGATTCTTGTGATGATTTCGATGCCGTAACTCGGCCCTGACATTTCCTTTCTGACGAAGGCTTTATCATGATTACATAATTCATCGCAATGCGTAAAAGGTATGATAAGAATTACATATTATTGTGATACACCCAATGACGGTGGTTTATCATTTGGCTTTGCATGCTGTATGGGTGAACTTCCAGCACCTTGTTGAAGCCTTTGGAACACCAAGGAAACTTCTGAAGCGATCCATGGGAGACAATGCTGACACCTTGGTGATGCGGCACCGTCACGGGTGTCACGGCTGTCCATCAATGGTGGTGCCCCCGCGTATGCCAAGATGGGCATTTGCTAGTCACCAGATGTCAGTAGTTTGTGCCCTTGTGTCAGTTCTCGGAGTACTAATCCCGCTGATAGACTGATTTGGGACTGGTTGTGGCATCTGAGGCCTTAATCTCTACTGCAGGCGTTTTGTCTATGTCCACTGCAGTGCTCTTAGAGCAGACAAAGACACAGGACACAAGGCGTTTTTGTCGAGTCCAGGGATTCCTCATTAGCTGCTGTTAGTCAGAAGCCAGTGCCTCTTGAGTGTCAAACGCCTTGTTTGATAGCTTATGACGTTTTTGACGTTTTACTCCGCAGCAGTTTGTTTATGTTTGTAGGCTTGTTCGGGAAAGGAACTCATCTGCGCACACCAAAAAAACTCATCCGCGCACACCAGAAAAAACTCATCCGCGCACACCAAAAAGACTCATCCGCGCACACCACAGACTCATCCGCGCACACCAATGTAAATCAACACTCACCATTTAGGGTTAACATTGGGGACAGGGGACATGGGGACATGGGGTTTAAGGGGGGACAGGGGCATGGGGACATGGGGTTTAGGGGGGGATGGGGGCATGGGGACATAAGGTCTTTCTATGGGTTTGCTGCCTCCGCTCATGTCCTTATCCTCTCACCATTTAGGGTTAACATTGGGGACAGGGGACATGGGGACATGGGGTTTAGGGGGGGATGGGGGCATGGGGACATAAGGTCTTTCTATGGGTTTGCTGCCTCCGCTCATGTCCTTATCCTCTCACCATTTAGGGTTAACATTGGGGACAGGGGACATGGGGACATGGGGTTTAGGGGGGGACGGGGGCATGGGGACACGGGTTTGCTGCCTCCCATGGGGACATGGGGTTTAGGGGGGGATGGGGGCATGGGGGCCTTATAAGGTCTTTGTATGGGTTTGCTGCCTACGCTCATGTCCTTATCCACTCACCATTTAGGGTGCCTGCCACACAGAATCACACTTGCAAGACATCTGACAATCAGCTGATGTTCCGTTTACATTGTGGAAAGCACACGCAGGACGACTACATGTACTCAAAGTACCACGCCTGCCAGACAGAATCACACTTGCAAGACATCTGACAATCAGCTGATGTTCCGTTTACATTGTGGAAAGCACACGCACGACGACTACATGTACTCAAAGTACCACGCCTGCCAGACAGAATCACACTTGCAAGACATCTGACAATCAGCTGATGTTCCGTTTACATTGCGGAAAGCACACGCAGGACGACTACATGTACTCAAAGTACCACGCCTGCCACAACAAAAGGCTCCGCGTGCACAGATGAGTCGTTTTCCGCGTGCACAGACGAGTCCCTTTCCCTTGTTCGATTCAACAAAGCACTAATACGAAACCAGGACAGCAGAACTGTTTGGGTTCAGCTCTCCGAGGCTGCTATCATTTTTGTTGGGAACTGTGTGTTGGTCCTGGCGACGGGCTGCCAGCAGGAGCCCTGTGCAGAGCTACTGCATGATCTGCATGGCATGTGCCAACTTTCTGCAGCCAGGAGCCCTGCCCCACGCCTCCTCCCCTTGCTGGTGGCAACCTTCAAGAGATTCTGGAGGACCTCATGCACTTCCCACGTGGAAGATTCATACAACTCAGATGCTTTGAAATGAAAGTCAAGCATAGCGAGATCATGTGGTCAGTGCACACATGAACTGTGGCTGAGAGCATGGCGGACCACAAACAACTTTGCTCCGGACTGCGACATGTTTTGATCTCAGATGTTCCGTTCTTTGTTCCTTGCAGAATATGGCTACATTGGCTTTCTCCTTTTCCATGGTATTCGCAGTGTTTCCTGTCCAAAGCTTAGTATGGAGAATGCCGTCCTGGTCACGTTGTGGCCAAAATTGCTCGGGATCTAGCTGAATAATGCTGAATAGATTTTGATGCAGAAAGCTCTTCACTCAGGTGAGTTCTGCAGACATTTCAACTCTTGTCCTTAAAGTTCAAACCTCCTTAATTGATCATAATTGATTTTTGCTGCCTGATCAATTGGAAGTCCATGGAAATACCAGCCAACCATGTGAACCATCGTGAACCAAACCACAGGCTTTGAAACAAATCGCATCACTTCCTTGCTGCAGTTGGTTTGCGACAAAGTCGCAGAATGTGGATCTGTCGCTGCTGCTGTGGGGGCCCAAAAAGTTGAAGCCACATTCACTTCGCTGTGGGGTCAGTGACATTTTATCTGATTTCATTTCCAGGTCAAATCAATGAGGGCAGTGGTGCGAACAAGCATTACTTTTAGTGTCAGGCTCAGTCTACGCACGTAGATTTGCCGCAAGGACTCGTGGAACCACGCGCCTTTTCACTCGGTGCTACTTGGGATGCCAAGGTGTTTGCATTTATTTGCTGGTTGGCCTCACAGGGGCATTCGCCTACGGAGCCGACATTAGGTCGCCAGGTGGCAGAGTTGGAGTGAGTACTACTTGTCGCTAACAATGCGGAGACTATGGTAAGCTAAGGGTTAATGATATAATAGTTAATATAATGTGTTGATATAATCTTTATGATATAATAGCTAAGAATGGTGAGTAATGGTCAATGGTGGTGAGCAAACTCTGTGGAAATCGAATTGCGCAAAAGTATGAAGAGTCAGAAGCCAACCAAGCCCACAAGTTGGTTGTGGGAAGCTTGCTGCTTAGGAAGCTATCCTTGCAGAATTTGTCGCTTGAGTCAGACGCCCAGACAATTTCACGGAAATTCACAGGACTGGCCAAGCTTCAGAAGCTTTCGATGCATCGGTGGACTTGTCTTTCAGAAGCAGCCTGAAGAGTTTGCTGTCATAAAAGCAGAAGAGACCTCTATACTAACAAACCAGCTCTTTTTGGGCCCCCTATGACTTGAGAAACACCCATCTAAGCGTGGTCATTGCTTGGTCGCCCTTGCACCACGATGGGTCCATGTTTCACCACTTGGATCAGGCCCTCCCACGGCTTCCGCTAAGGGGAACAGTCCCACAGCTGGTCTCTGCGGTGCCTCGGAAATGAGGGAAATGGAAGATGGATGGGGCAAGCTGAGTCGTGGTGAATTTTATCCGGTGGATTCTACTCCAAGTCGCAGGTTTGAAGTTTAACTCATTTGTTGAGGTGTATTTGGGTTTATTATGGTTTATTGGTTAGAAACCTAAACAAAGTTTAATACAAACTGGTTTATTTGGGTTTATTGTGGTTTATGTTTGTATTCGTTTTGATTGTCACAAGTCCATTCTGGACATGGGTAGGTTGGGAAGATATGCGAACATCTACGAACATCAATGACTCCCAACACCACTACACCTGTCTTAGCATAAACAGCTGATGTGCCCCATCAAAGATGGGTGCTCTATTAGAATGGATCATGCACTAAGAACACCACTCAACCGTCCTCATCATCGGAAACATGGTGGGTTTGTCCCAGCTGCACCAGAGCAACATGACTCCCCTTTGCGTAGACGGCAGAGTTGTGTGCAAAGTCATAGAAACTTTGGTGAGTGATTTTCATCAAATATATTTTTGTTTTCTTACATTGACATGATAATCATTGATACTGTATGTAATCTCAAAGAAATAAACAGAATGGCCATCATTTGAGGAAGCAACAAAGACCTTTGTTTGGGAAATTAGTATTGGCTGCACCGATTTGGACTGTGGGTTTTACCGCAAGTAGAAGCGATAAGGAAGAGGAAAACCATAACCCCCAGAATATACGCTTATGTCAGTTGTTCATGTTCTACATCACGTGCTGTCCCATATGAAAAACGACAAGAAGAACGACAACAAACCTATACCAAAGTTTTGTTGTCAAGGTTGCTTATTCCTGATACATGGATAATGCAGGGAAATGGAAGCATGCCGTTCCTGATGGTAGACAACTGCAACATAGCCTTCGAACTGTGTATCACACACATTTCGCATTGGCGGAATAATGAGTTTTGCTTTGACATCTGAACCTGCCAAACAGTAAACGCATGTAAATTCATGTACACATTTGAATACAACGAGAACGTTGAAACGACGCCATTCGGTCTATATAAACTTTTTTGAATTGCCTCATGTCATCGCCTTCAGGGCTTGGAGTCAGATTTCATCAAGTTTCTGCCGTGTGGAGCACAATTTGAAGCCAAGGTAGTTGGAGTTTGTTCACTGCTCTTAGTGGCCATTGTGGGGTTTCCGTGCATCGAGTCGATTGAGCTCTTTTGCAAAATGGTGCGGTGCCTCAGCGGCTGGCATCAGAACGAACTTGGATCTCCAAAACGGCCAGTCATTAGCTGGGTTCTCCAAGGTCTTGTGAGTTCGTGTGTCTTCTTGTGACTTCTATCTCAAAGTCTGGGTGCTCTATGGTGTTTTGCTATGTGTGTGCATCTGAAGGTTCGAACATTGTCGAACTTTGCGAACACCCAAATTTACAAGCACCGCAAGCAAATCGGATCAAAGTGGATCAAATGGGTATGTCTTGGAGGGTGCCCTCGACCGACCAACAATTAATCGTAAAGAGTGTTGGGTGATCCTCACTAGATTGGTGAGAACCCTGGGGACACTGGGTGGTGGACAGACCAAGATATATCCATCAATGGGGGTGCATATTTTTGGTGAAGGAAGATATTCCAAAAAGCGAGGCACCCTCAAATGGTTGGTTCTTGTACTGAACATGAGCAATTTGGGTGGAGAATTTGGATTTCCATCCAAAGCTATTTCTTGTTGATTCGGATTGAATCTGTGATAGTACTACAAGGGTGTTGAAGATACACTGGACAGATCCTACAACTCTTATGTAGATACTACCGCTGTTGGTGATTTCCCCCAACGAATCATCGAAGTTAAGCATACAATTTCCTAGATTATGCGCCACTACTAATGAGATACACATCAACATACATCAACCATACATCAACATACATCAACCATGCATCAACATACATCAACCATGCATCAACCATACTTCATCATACATCAACCATACTTCAACATACATCAACCATACATCAACCATACTTCATCATACATCAACCATAATTCAACATACATCAACCGTACTTCAACATATGAGCATCCGACACAAGTGTGTCAATTCTCATCTAGTATTCAGGTGGACGTGTTGGTTTTCCAAGTAGTATAGGATACCTTCATACGGATAGGGGACGACCCAGCACTGATACCCCCCAAACCTTCACAATCGATAAGATTGTAACAACCACCAAACCTTCACGACCGATATGGGACAACCCAGTCTACCACATGGCCACTTTTGTGAGACGGACTTTTGTCTGCTACTCATATATCAACCTTACTTCAACAATTCTCAACCATGAATCATAGGAATCATCTATGAACTAAGCATGACTGTATGCGTTGCCATCGCGGCAGCCGTATCGCAGGCAGCGCCCAATCGCAGCGATCCACGCATTGCCATTGTGTGCATCGCCTGGTTCTGAGCTGTAGCAGAAGCAAACATAGCAACGTTTACAGATACACGCGATATTGATAACAAACCATGCAGTGAGGTTGATGGATGGACATATCCGGGGTTGGTGTATACCTATATATTTACAACGATATGTATAATGATATCAATTATCGTTGATCACGAGATCACAAGTAACCATGGCCAATAATGATTGATGCTTGCTGACCATGGCTGATGCGGGCTGACGAAGGATGATTATGGCTGGTGAATGAGGATAGCAGCCCACCTCCAGCAGCTAGGGATTGCAGTGTAGTCTGGCGAAGGTCGGAATTGCTTGCGTTGGAATCGATGCCTTTATCGATACCAAGATCGCGTTTGCGCTGACAGGCCAAGGATCAAGTGGATGATCAATGTTGATTGGAAATTGAGCAGCAAAGACAACAAAATCCAACACTCGGATCAGGTCATCTAGAAATCTAGAACACCATACCCAAGCTGCAGTGACACTTCCACTCAATGCTCTGCCAGGTGCCCTGGGTTTATCCCTGGGAGCATATGTGACTCGGCGTCAGTACAGCAGCTGTCCGGTTTTTGGTGCTTTTTTTTCCTGGTCAGGTCATGCCGGCATTGCTGTACTTGCGATTGCGAGATCGCGGGCGAGGGGCATGCAGGCAAGGCCAAGTTCAGCTGGTTTCGAGTTGATCACGGGCGTCTTGAGTAGCACATTGGTCACTAGTCTCTACATGTCTCTACCATGATGTGAGAGACGAACGTGCACTATAGCGCACAGAAGCAGTGCTGAAAACGCCTTGTGACCCATGTTGGCTGGATGGTTCACGGGGCTTTCCACTAGGGCTCTCTCCCTTATAAAGCAGTGTAGCTTACGGTACAACCTCTCTCCAACAACCAGCTAGATATCGTGGATTGCTACCCGGTTTGATGCTCAATTCCCAGGTTTGTCAGCGCCGTGGTGCTTCTATGCTTTGGCGCCGTTGTTTTGCTGGGAGGAACCCCAGCAACTGCCAGGGGACCCTGGCTGGATTCAGCGGAACCATTGGGATCCGTGAAACACATTGATCAAATCGTTTTCGTTGCTTATATTACTATCTTATGCAATGTTGTACTATCTTAACCCTACTACTGTATCTTACGCTATCTTATACTTCATCACTATTTATTACACATGTTCCTTGACAGTTAAGGATTCATTTGGGTGTTATGGTGACATGTATAGTATCTACATCTATGGCATTTGCAAGTCCTTATGCAGGCTTCAGGGCATCTCTCAATCCCAAGCCCAAGCCCCGGACCCAAGGTCATGGCAGCCTTGGACTCCCACCCAAGCAACAAAGAGAAGATGTTGGAGTCTCCAGGTGCCTCAGTGAGTTGCTGATGTCAGCTGATGACGTCTGATGACGCCAATGTGCTATAGGATACCGCTCCACAATATCTAGTTGCATATCTAAACTCTAAACCATGAAAGCAGCATTTCACCGCAACCGTTACTTGGCTAAAAGACTGGTGCCTCTCAAATGACTACATGGTACCATGCAGCCATTCATCCAGAGCCTACATGGTGGTTTCTCAAAATAGAGGGACCCCCAAATCATCCTTTATTAACCATTTATATATATATATATATTAATAAGCCAACCAGTTTTTGGGGCCCCTATTTTGAGAAACCCCCACATATTGTGAACATATTGCCTCCATGCATCGATCGTTTTGAGCGCTCAGGGTACTTCCTGCACCGCTGCAGCCTCAAGGGCTCCAAGTGAATGTACGTGATAGTCTTGATCGATGTCCAATGACATGATGAAGCAAAGTCGGAATAAATACACTCTTTCCAAAGACAACACCAGTTCCATCCAAGCGGAAGTCTTCTTTCCTTCTTTTTTTGGTTTCAGACGGTTTCAGTATCTCTAACGCTCAAGTCTTCATTGTGAGCCAAGGAATCCACCAGTGATCGGAGCACCAGCGTCAAGCAGAGTCAAAAGCTGCAAGCGTTATGGGGAACCAACCAGCACAACATGTATGGACACCTATTGGACCCCCAAACAGTGGTCAATCAACAACAACCAACTGACAGTGACCAGTTTGTTAGCAACAGGAACGAACAATCATAGTTGCAAGTGTTCAAAAAATATTCTGTAGCTAGTGTGTGGAGTGTTTGACAGGTTCATGACTTGTATTCCAGATAGTAAAAAAAATTAATTGGGCTGAATAGCAAGACAATACCTTCGATTGGGTTTGTCCGGCTCCGAATGGTGCGCCCCCAAGATGGTTTGCCCACACATGGGCATCATTGATGGCTACCTCACTTCACAATTTCGACGTGGCTGGTTGATTGTCATGCACGGTTTTGTTCACCTGAGATGTGGTGAATATCATGGATGGGCACATTTCTCCAAGATCCCATCCAGCATCTCTATGATTCCCTATGGCATGGAACGGCCAGGTATGGTAGATCAGTGAGCCAGAGCGTAGTGACGCAATAAGCATTAGATAAACTGCATACGCTGCTAGCCGCGAGACGATGTTGCCCTTAGCTGCTGGCCACTGCATTTTGGAAAAAAAGAAAAGCAATCGCCCCCCGCCTCAGTCGAGAGATTCTTGAAGCATGTGCTTGGCCTCTTTGGGATTCTGTTTGAGGCATCCTGACGCAGTTTCCACTCACTTTTGAACTTTGCTGAAAACAAATCCACATTGTACCTCATAGTAGTAACTTATGGTAGTAGCTCATCCAGGTAACCCAGGTGAGAGAATTCTTTGACGTTGAAGGCGGCAGCGGGACGGAAAGCAGGGGCGGCAGCCGGCTATCCCAGAAGAGCTTCCCTGGGCCAGGTGCGGGGCCGTGTTGCAGCGGCCGAATCCATCAGTGTCCAGGAGCACACAGCGGCTCTGGAAGAAATCTTAGAAAACTCAGCCAGCATCAGTCAGCATCAGCCAGCTATTTGTATTTTGACTTTGGATGCTTTGGCTTGTTCTGAATCTAGGGGATTCATGATTAATTACACTGAATACATTCATACTTCGAAATCATGTTCTCATTATGTTCATGATTATACCTTAGCTAGTTTGGAGAGCAATGAAAAGCAATGAAACCAGCTAAATTATACCATGAATTTGCATGGCTGAGACTGCTGGATTTGGTGCATGTGTTTCAGGTGCCAAGAGCCGCTGTGCCCCAGTCATGGGAGGCCAGGGGAGACAGAAGCTGCTTCGGTGCCTTTACCTTCCACGAAACGACTCATGATATGACATGATATGACATGATAATGACGTGATATGGCATGATATCACATGATATGACATGATACGACTATATGACCATATGACCATATGATGGATGACTGCAGTGTACTGCAGTGTTCCGCGCAAAGAAGCGGACAACCAATGAGGCACACTGTGCCATTGGGATTTGCTGTTGCCACCTTCGCAGCAACAAGTTGTGAATGACGCCGCCCCAATGTGTTTGGTACTCTGGGCATAGCCGATGTGCCATTATGATTTGCGTCTCATGCGGATCAATGCGTTGAAACCTGCGTGTTTTGCCGCTGTGCGCTCACTTTCACACATTTTTTGTCAAACCTTTGAACAAAGAGGCATTTGCTGAGACACGCTGTGCCATTGGGATTTGCTTGGCGTGATTGGACTTCTTTCTGGGTGATGGGACTTCTTTCTAAACCGGAATGCCATGCTTGTGATGGGACTTTTCCCCTGGTGATGGGACTTAACCCCACCGCTTGTATTTGATTAATATCAATCGATCAATCGATCAAGCTATCAATCCATCAATCTATTGATCTATCAATCCATGAATCTATCTATCAATCGATCAAGCTATCAATCAAACAATCTACCTACCTACCTACCTACCTACCTACCTACATCTCTATCTATCTATCTATCTATCTATCTATCTATCTATCTATCTATCGATCTACCTATCTATCTATCTATCTATCGATCTACCTATCTATCTATCTATCTATCGATCGATCTATCTATCTATCAATCTATCTATCTATCGATCTATCTATCTATCCAGCTGGTCATTTATATCTATGCTAGAACTGGTGCCAGAACCAACTTGGAAAGTGCAGTTTGTTGGCGCCCACCCATCTGTCACTGTTGGGCTTTTGAGCTGAGTCACATGCCCCTGTTTGCCGAGGCTCCAGCATGGGCCAAGCCGAGCCACTCCGACTGGCTTAGTTTGGGCACTGGGAAGATGAGATGGGTGGGAGACTAACCATCCCCCAAAATGGGTACAAGGTGGGCCTCGGCAGTTATAAGTTGGGTTGGTTATAACCCCTATAACTGGTAGTTAACCCTAGTTAAGGTACTTATAAACCAACTTGTAAGTGGTTGGGGGCCCACCTTGTAGGTGGATATCCAACCAAAGGCTCCTTTGCTGCTGTAATTCTTGGGATGTTTATCATGGGTTTGGCCAACGCCCAGCTAGGGGATATCCGGAGTCAAATCGGGTTGAATGCATTTGCTGCTTCAGTTCACAGACACACATACACGCACACACACACACACCTCACGTTACAGTTGGCATATCTTGGCATTCGTGTGCTGCATCCAGAGTTTTCAGTCTCATCGCCAAAAAGCATGAGTCGCACAGGACCACAACAAAGCGCAGTGCACATAGCCAGTCATGCATGTCCATCTCCCGCACCAAATGTCAACATAGGATTCGTCTCTTGGGATGCCACTTACGATCCGAAGCCCAACATTTTTGAAGTTCCCACAGTCCTTCACCATCTCAGCGCCATGGGCCGAAGAGTGCCGGACATCCGGGAAAGTATCCTTTGGACACAAAGGATCGAAAAGGAGGAAAAGGTCAATGGCACTTCCATGGCGACTTTTTCAATGCGCGCTGCTGTCAGCGTGGACGATGTTCCTGCCAAGTTCAAGCCTGGACATGTGAACCCAGTGGGTGGCCTCAGCAAAGAAGGATTTGATCCTGCAAAGCATGGATGGGATCCTGACGGTGCCAAAGCACGGGAATTTCGCAGGTGCATTGCCATGCAATCGGCTGGCTCCAGGCAACGTTACCCCTATCCTGAGACCTCGTATCAGGAACACGGCTGGCTGTTGTTACCACCGGGTGATGCTAAGGCACGTATGCGCAAGAAGAAGATTCGGTATGGCATTGGCTGGGAATGGAAGGCTCCGGCAGACTTCAGCGAGAGCAACGTTTCTGCCCCACTAGTAGCGACGAGTGTTGTCTCTGCAGCTCCACCCTCCGTGGTGTCAGTTTTGTCTGCCATCCCTGAGAGCGTGGCAGGAGGCATGAAAAAGTCGTCGGTACTTTCAGCCTCTGCCCCGAACATCTTGGCGCCGAGATTCGGAGAAGATAAAGTTTCCAAAGCTCCAACAGCCTCAGAAGCAACGGTTTCCACTTTGTCGGGAGCCAAGTTGGAGGAGAAACAGTTTCAGACAGATCACGGCAGGCTAAGAGGATCTAAGACAGTTACAATCCCTGAGTTGAAATCAGACATGGCACGAATGCATTTCAGTACATTGCAGTAGGCAATTATGGCATGACCTGCGACATCCTACGACGACCTTTTTGATAAATGCTCAACAGCTAAGACAAGCAGATGACAAACATATGGCATGCGGCCAAAAGTCATGGTCCAAGAATTCATATAAAACGACGTTAATGCCAATGCTGTTGCGTGCGTAACAATTTCGTAAAGTGGCCTGCCCCCAGCTAAATGCAGCAAAACACCAGCTAGGCGCTAGTGCAGCGCTAGCACCGCGCTAGCAAACTGATCTACTGGGAAAGAAGTGATTCAGTGATCAATTTTTCCAAAATGAAGTTGCGATTTCGCGCTAGCGTGGCGCTAGCACGGCGCTAGCAAAAGTTACATTTCTGGGTGTTCAGAGGACATCTCCTTAGATGACCATCCATGTTACAGCTTGTTGCATTTAGGAATTCAGTTTTTAGCAACTCATCATCCAAAGACAGTGACACCTCAACCTCAGACCAGTGAACAAAAAGAGTACAAAAGTCCCGCGGTAGTGCGTATTGCACCAAATGTTTACATGAAGTAGTTTTTCTCACAATTTTGCAGGGTCTCCGCAAACAATTACGCCAAGCAGCGGGCCCCCAGCTAAATGAGTCTTTAACGTCATTTCTGGGAACAAACATTTTGACCATACGCCATATGCATTGACCATCATTGACCACTGGCACTGGCGCTATTTGTAGGCTATTCGGAGGTATTTTGGGGGTTGGCAGCCAGCCACTTATCCTCGCCCTGGGTCACCTGCCGCAGGTCAAAGGCAAGCTCCATCGATGTTGCTGCCTTGAAGCCAAGTGAAAGGCTAGAAAGACGAGAGGCCAAACTTGCTGAGCGCTACAAGGAGGCCTACAGGTATCAAAATGGAGGCAAGGCCAACTCTTGGAGCCATGGGTGAATCTTAACGAACCAAGGTTCATGGGGAACAATCACCAACAAGCATAGGGAAAACATGGGAAAACAATGGTTAGTGATGGGGGAACGAGGGGGACTAAGGGTGAACTGACCCATTGCCTATAGAGTTTCAACAGTGATAGGTTCCCCAGTTATTTGCCCCCAGAAACACGTCGTGCAGAGCTTTTGCGTTGGTGAAAGGTGAAAATTGCAACAGGAACTGCGTGGCAAACTGTTTGGCAATGGTCAGCCTGTAGGCTTCTTCCAAAGAAGTGATTCAATTCAATCCTCACGACAAGCTGCAGCCATTATCAGAGATGAGCCATTCGTCCTGGCCCATATTGGCTGCCAAAAGTGCAGGTTTTCGTGGCCAAAAGTGGTATCATCCTCTTGGGCAAACCGACGTGGCGACCTTGGGTTCTGTCGATTGCAGAAACCTCGGAGGTCAAAATGATTGGCTGAGATATGCACTGCACAACTGCCAAATTTTTCGGTCAAGCGTCAAGACAGTGATGGCCGATGATGGCCGCATGGTTTCTATATTATGTTTCCAGAAAAACTACTGACATTAATCGGATAGATGGTCATTTGTCGCTGTCAATGGTAATGATTCATTAACTGCAGCCATCGAATCGAGCAGAATATTTCTGGCCACTTGTTACACGACCGCCGATGCAGCTTCAGCTTCAGGCTACGAAATTTGCGGATGACTTTACCAAGGCATTTTGACTCGGTCAGTGTGGTGTTGGGTGTTGTGACTTCACGTTGTGTTTTTTGCAATTGAAACTGAGAATTAGGCACATGAAATGGAAATATGTTGCCAACATGTTGGCTCTGTTATGAACCCTGATCAACGAATATCCCCGGAGCTCAATTTTGTAAAGCCTGGGGATGTTTTGGGTGTCCAAGATCACAGCCCACCTATGCAGGCGACGGGAGGAGTTCCTTTGTACAAAATGGGCAAAATGTGACCCGCGGACGAGGGTCCCAGCTGGCATCTCTCAGCTGGGTCAAAGACCAAACAGCTGAATGGCTGGGCCCCAGCGGTGGTGAGAGTGTCTGCAGCACATGGGATTGTCGATAGATGTCCAATGATATCCATAGATCTCGTGGGGCTGGTTTACCAAGCTAAGTGTTACTGGCTTGCCAAGCTCACTGTTCTCGGGTTTCTCAGTGCCTAATTTATAGGCAGCCCCGTCAGTACAGACATTGTCACACCAATTGAAAAGAGGCTGTAGATGGCTGTAGTTCGTCCCTCTTAAGCATTTTTTGCCACCTGTAGATGTCCCTGTTTCACCAGAGTCACTGCTGGATTTGCGTGACACCAAAAGGACAATCTCTTCTAAAGACAGGTCTCTTAGTGCACGTAGCCATTTCCAAACAAGCATCCCTTACTTCCTGCAGGACTTATGGCTATTTGACTTGGATCCTGCCAGGTCAGAGTTGCATTTAGATTGCTGGTTCCATCCTCCCAGTGCAAGTGGGGGGGGGGTCTCTACAATGAAGGACGTGCCCGATAGATGTTTTCAGAGGTTCCCGGCCCAACCGACCATGGCAGTGCCCCACATCTGGCGGCCGCACATTCGCCACTTGGCAGGTGCAGGTTTGGCACCATCCGGTGGCAACTCTATGCCCAGCTGGGGCCCTGGAGTTGCACTCTCGTCGTCCAGGATGGTAGACCCACTGACATCGGGGAGTTTCTCAAGTCATTTGGGTACCCCAAAGTTCTGGAGTTGGTTGATCCATAAACAATGATTGATATTGACATGGATGATATGGGATGATTTGGGGGTACCCCTATTTTGACGAACTAGCACAAATGGCTATCATATGTAATCACACGTGGTCCTCAACACCATTTTGCTCATTTCAGATGGGGAGAATCACCACTTGCGATGGTACCTCCATGGCTGATGACTCATGGACTGGACTGTAGCTTTTCTCAGATCCATGATGCACACAGCATTGCCCAGCATCCCAGGACAGCAACAGGTGCAGCAGTAGGACTCTTTCCATGTTTCCCTGGAAGCAACGGGGATAACTTTTCTGATGGCTTCAGATGGCTGAATTTTAGTAGCTTCAGATGGCTTCAGTGACATCGATTTGCAAAGCTGAGACCTACTGTAAAGCCTTGGCTGATGGTTGATCAACGGACAGCATGTTTATCAGTGGACTCATAGCCCACGAACTGGTCAAGCAACTACCAAGATTCATCAGCATTCATTGTTCGTGGGTTGTGAGTTGTCTACCAGGATACCCATGAATGCTGTTGTCTACCAGGATTCATCAGCATTCATCACCCCAAGCACCTGACGCCGCCATGGGGGTCGATCTGGAAGCTGCGAAAGCTGCGAGAGATCAGACCGATGATGCGGCGCATGGACAGAGAGAGCAGCGCGACTTCCGACGGATGTATCAGGCGACTGGGCATGATGAGATCTTTCTTTTTGCATCCTTTATACATATTTTTGGATATATTTTGGTTCAATTCTTTGGAAGATACATATTTTTCGGCTCAGTTTTTTGGAAGATACATCATATTTCTGCCCCTGTCTTTCAATGACTTTCCTTTCCGTGGCCGGTCCACCGCTATTTGTTATTTCTTATTGATTCTATTCCTTCGTTTGCTTATGTATCCCAGCATCGTAGTTGATTATAAACCCAGAGCATCATCCATAGCTGTCATTTACTGATCATCGTCAGCTTGCCATGATGATTCATTCTGAGCCACTTCACTACTGTTTATTCTTCAGCATTGCCATGAATCATGACCCTATCGTGGTACGCTAAAGCATGACTGTAGTATGCTAGAATCTTACCATACTAAGTAGTCTACTACAGTCATGGCATTGCCATTCGAAGACACATCATGACTATGGGTCAGTTCACCATGTACCCCTGGTTCTCCCATCATTAACCCTTGTTTTACCTATAGCTTTGTTGGTGGTGAGCCTCCCTTAGTTGGTTGATTAAGATCGACCCATAGCCACTCCTGGTATCTAAACGCAGCTCGCAGTTCCCCAGGTCTGGCCCGGCAAGATCCTGTTCCCCTTCGGAGGAAGATGTGTCACAGCTATTCCAAGTGCCTGGGTGCGTTTCGACCAGAGAACTGCAATCCATGCGGCTATGGGTCAATATGAACATATATGAACCGACCAATAATGGGGGATAACCAGTCATAGTAGGGAAAACGTGGGAAAACAATAGTTAGTGATAGGGGAACCAGGGGTACAGGGTGAACTGACCCATAACCATGTGTATCCAATGGTCAGTGATGCGACTCTTGTCATCCAATGGTTGATGTTGGAAATGGCGACTACAACTGGTAACGATAAGGCTATGGGTCAATATTAACCGACAATAATTGGGGATAATAACCACCAATTATAGGGAAAACTAAGGTTAATGATAGGGGAACCAGGGGTACAGGGTTTTGACCCACAGCCATAAAGGTACATGATTGGTGACATGAATGGTATCGTTAGCATCAACCGTTTACCAATAAAGTTCCTCCCAATGGTTGATGGTTGATATCGGTGAATGATTCTCCTATGGTGAATGTGACTATTTCTCAAAGTACTCCCGCACCATCCATGATCAACCATTTATTGTAAAAAGCCAACCATTCTTGGGGGTACCCTAATTAGAATAACACCATATTGTAATAGTTGCTTCACCATTGCTGTTGGTGATGATCCCCTATCGTTGACCATCATCAACCATATGAAGACCCATATGTCCAAACTATTACCCCACAGTGAAGATACCATTGATACGGCACCATTGGTTGTGGTTGCTCGACTTCCCCATGTTTCCTGAGGCGGTCCAGCCTTTTGTGCGTGGTCATTCATCTTGGCTCCCTGCGGGTCGCTAGGCCAGAGTGGAGGCGTTGCAGTCACTATTGGTATTCTGTAGCTACTACATGGGTGTTTCTCAAAATAGGGAGCCCCAAAAATGGTTGGTTTACTACTATAAATGGCTATTGAAGGATGATTTGGGGGATCCCCTATTTTGAGAAACCACCACATGTGTATATCTGGCTGGTGGTTCTGGCTGCATTTTTGTTCAATTGCCTACTTATTACTAGCAAATGGTTGACGAATATTTGTCATAGGGGTTGAAACCACCAACCAGTTATAGTTATAGATGTATATTCATATGTGTATATCGATGCAAATTTTACATAGGCATACAGTACCATACATATCTGTATAGATATATTGTACAAAAAGGTAACACAAATTACTGACAGGATCACCCAACTATTAGCGGCCGTTGAATATTGGCAGATATTGACAGTCACTATGAGCGAGATACACAATGAGGATCCACAAATTGGAATCACTTCGGAGGCGTCAAGAAGTGCTTCATCACTAGGGATCTCCACTGTCCACCATTGTGACGATCCGCTCTTCACAGTTGTTTTCACAATGTATTTGGGTGTTTCTCAAGCCATAGGGGTTCCCCAAATCATCCCCAAATAGTTTGTTTAAGATGATCCATGGGTGATTTTAGGGGTCCCCCATTTTGAGAAACCACCATGTTGTAGTTGTTTCACTAGCATTGTTGGTGATTATCCCCTAAAAAAACCAGCTGAAAAACAATGGTTTGGACACCCTTTGGAGATGCGCGACCAGCGGAAACTTTTGCAAGGCCTTACTCCAAGTATTTTTCTTCACAGCTGCTCGCCACTTAGGTTTTACTGCATGTTTGTGGACCGCCTGTGGGTTGAGTGGTATCCCTTGGTACCATTGGCTGCGCTTTGTGTCTTTTTGCTCACAGCCCTGCGCCTTGGTGGTGTTGTTTTGTGCAAGTTTTTGGTGTAATTCGTTTGTCCAAAGTAGCGAACCCAAGGTGACATCAGCGGTCCCAAGATCCTGGTGTCAACATCAAGATGGCTGGATGCCACCATCAGCTACCACTGTGATTGTTCACCGTTGACCAGTTTGTTCAGTACCCCCTCATCAGCAGCCATCATCGCACGTGAGCTTTGCAAACCAGTTGGAGAAAAAAGACCTGTTTTTAGGCAGCGTGTGGCTGAAATGACAAACCAGTTGAAAAAAACCAGCTGAAAAAACCCACTGTTTCATGGTTGAATAAAACCAGCCCCTTACCCATGACTTTCACCCGCAACCTGTGGATGCACCGCGACGCACCGCGACGCACAACGGGCCCGTCCTTTGCGGCGGGTCGCCCCGGGTCATCTTGGAGCCGCTGAGGTTGCTGTGCCTCACGTGCTGCTCAGATCCCGGGATCATTCCAAGGAGACAGCTGATCCTGGCCGCGGGGTACCTTGGCGCGACCGTGTCGTTGGTTCAGCACTTGGCAGTTTGAATTTCATATCGAAGTAAATATATCTCAATTATCTTAGATACACTTAGACACTTACTCAGATATAGTCAGTCCATTCCAATCCATTCCATAGTTTTTCTCAAATTCTCGATTTTTCTAGATATATGATTCTACATATGATCATGATACATGATATTGTTCCTTCAAGATCGTCCATTATTTATCAGGTACGTTTGAGATTGGTTCCGCATTTTTGGCTGCGCTTCCTTGCCAAGGTTGGATGGAGAGCTCAAAGAACTTCTAGGCTTTGGACTGTTTGCGTGCTTTGTTCTTTTTGGGCTTTCCACATGTCGGGCTATGTCCCCTGCTCATCTCTGCTTTATCACTGACGTGCTTTTTTTCCACTTTCCTACGCAAATCCTGGAAATCAAATAAAGATTGTTCATGATTGTTCACAATGTGGAATGGTTTGTTGCATTTGCGAATGTCTTTACAGGCTTACAACTGGGACGATCAGAAAATAGAACACATGCTTTGGAATTTGCAAGGGTAAGCTGATGAAGCGGATGGTGCGGTCAGGCTATGATGTACTTGGAAGTGGGCAGCCGACTGGACAGCATGAAGTTGTCACTGGCCACAAGGGGTGCAGCCTTGGGAATTGGGAACGACAGCCCTTGCAATTGTTTGTGGCATGTTGGGTTCCCACAATGACCGATTCCATCCTACGCCTCACTGCTGTTGGGTTCCCGCTGAACTCTTCTATTCTTCCTGCATCTTCCTGCTCTTTGCAAAAAAAAAACCGACTCCCCCCTATTCTTCGGGAACGGCTCCATTAAACACGCCGTTTATTTCCCTGGCTCGCGCCATCTCGCGCCATGAAACTTTGAGGCTCGCGTCATGGTATCTAAGGATTCTTCGACCATGGTTCCTGAAGAACTGAGAAGAAGGCCAAGAGCTGTTACGGGGCCGTCAAGTGGGGGAAATTCCTTGGTAAAGAATAGATATACAGGTCAACTATGGGCAACTACCCCATTCTTGGTCAATAACTGATTCTTGCTGGTTTTTGGTGGTTGATAGCGGAAAAAAAGCTGACTAGCACGGTTGATTGGTATGCTTTGGGTAGTAGTCAATGTTTCATCATGCTTTGGACCGTTACCTGACTGAATGATGGGATCCCTTGAACGATGGGATCCCTTAAGCTGGTGATGTGTCTCCAGTTGGCGCTGCAGGGGATTCAAGTGGTGCCGGACCTGCAAAATCGTTCGGCCGCCCCGGAGCTCGCACTGTCCGGACTGCGATCAGTGCGTGCTGCGCTACGATCATCACTGCCCCTTTGTCAACAACTGCATCGGCCAGCGCAACTACCACTTTTTTGATCCTTGGCGCCAGACACACTTGGGGATATCTTGGGCTTCTACCATCGCTGGTTTTTTTCGGGAATTGACATCATTGTCATCACGGATTGAACTTGAAGTCAACAGATTGTTGGCAATGGTTTGTTATGGTATGTTCCTGTCACTTGAACTATTCTTATCACTTGAACTATCCCACATCATCCAACATCCCACATTCCTCCAGCAGCTTGGCTGGTGGCACCATGTGGTACCAAGGTTGGCTTCGTCACCTCTGTGATTTGCCTGGCATTGGTCGTGTTGCCTGGCCTTCTCTGGGGAATCCTCACTCCTGTGAGCCGCCAAACCAACGGTGACCAGGACTGCTGGGACTGGTGTGGCTATGGAGGGGACCCCCAAAGCTGTTACTTCCTGTGCAGATGTGGCTTTTCGCTGGTCTGGAGGTACTTCAGATGCTCATAAGTGACTAGAGTCCCAAGTAACCACCTGGAACCACCTTAATTATTGCTATATGCGCGCTCTCAGATTCATTATATGCGGAGAAAAACATTTCCACAATGCTCTTTGAGCAGTTTTGGAGTGATCTGAATCTGAGCTAAGGGCATCCCTACACCATGGTGAAAGAAAGGTAAGCTATTTCCTATCCTTTTTGCTGCCGGGAGGCCCATCCCCTGGTGGCCCACCGCGCAGTTTGATTACATAGTCCTTGTTTTCTTCTGGCCAAGCCGTATGAGATGTAAGGACTCTGAATTTGTTTTTTCGGTACAGCTGATTCAGCCCATGAGTGGTTGATTTCTTTCGTTTGCGATCACTCAAAGCAAAGAGTCAAACCAGATACATGGTCAGGCATCGAACACACCTTAAGACATTAAGATGGAACATGATTATACAATGCTTCAAGAACATGACTCTGCTTGAACACGAAATTTGATATCGGACGACGCCCGTAGTGGTCAGCCTTCGTTGGTGGACTCCCATGGATTCTTGGCCACAGCCTGGTTGCAGGAAGCCGTGAGCGGTGTCTTGATTGGTGTGATCATCGGGGTGGCCAGTTTGGCAGGCGTTGCTCTCCTGGCCTTGTTGGTGTTTTTGGGTGCCTTGGTCTGCCTTGGTCTGCCTTGGTTGATGACTGCAGTGGTACCGGGTTGTCTCCTAGGGTCCCTCCACTTTTGGGAGGCCATTGACAAAGCCATTTGGAATGTACTGTACTTCAAAAAGAAGTCATACCAGGCCTGATATTTCGCAATCCTTTGCACGAGACTAGACTAACGCGCACGCATTTCTTGTTTTCAGCACTCATAGTTGCTCTCCCGTGATGTGTCGAACTTTTTGCCTGTGTTGCTTGCAATCTTTGAGGATATCACTGTTTTCTGATTATGTCTGGAATGACGACGAAGGACCGATGTGCTATTGCCACCAGTAGAAGTTTGTACAGTAATTAGGATTGTAGGGCAATCAAAGATCCAATCATAGACCAGATATCCTTTTAATCAGATTTTTTGAATGGCTGATATCATCAGTCGAAAGTATCAACCCCCACTGACCGTTTTTTTGGTCCCAACTTGGTCAAATTGGTTGCACCTTTTGCAGGAACACCTGGGCAAGTCAGGGCCGTCCACCTTTATTGAGGACCGCTGCTGAGTAGCTTCCTCGGAGGGCCCTGGACCATTGCAGGGATTCAATCAGCACCCGTGGGTCAACTTGGGTCCTAGGTTTGATCCTCCTGCAGTCTGCAGTCAGCTTTTTCCTTCACGTGCTCATTCACTCACTCATCATGATCATGCTCGCTCATTCTTCACTTGTTTGCTGAGTCATTCATTCACTCGTATACTCACGCTCATTTATTCACTCACTAATTCACAACTTGCCCAACCACTTGCTCATTTGTCCCTCAGTCTTTGTCTCTTCCTCTCTGTCTCTTGCTCTTCACTTCTGTTTCTTTTTCTCTGTGGCCATGTCTCCGTTTTTATCTCTTCTCTCTCTCCTTTTCTTCTCTCTCTCTCTCTCACTCTCTTTGTTTCTCTTTGACAGTCTCTCTCTCTCTCTCATTTTGCTTTCTCGTCTCTCTACCATCTCTCTTTTTTTTTAGTCTTTCTCCTCTATGGTTTTCATCTTTCTCGTGCTTCTGCCAGTGTCTCTGTTCGTGGTTGTATCTTCCCATTGCAGTCACCCACACGGTGTCGTCGCTACTGAGGATACTATTGGCCACCATTGTCACAGCTCGTCTGCTGTTGTTGCACGATTGCTGGCGATTGCATCTATTCTGTCTATATAACTTGTGGGGCTCTCATGAACAGATGTTCTATGGAAACATAGTTTTTTTTTATGTTTTTTCTCAATTTTTAAAGTGAGGCTCACTTTTCCACGTGCCAACTTCACTTTCATTCACCCTCTCCATGGAGTATGAGTGAGACCGAAGCCACAGACATTGTGAGCAGACATGGAACGGAACATCAATGCATTGTCACTCCGTAGGTCCTTCAACCCAAGCTGATTCATGTTGTTTGTGAAGTCGGAATCTCTTGCAAGCAGACTGCTGGCATGATTTAGTTAATCACCCCAAGTTGTAGTTATCTCGTCCCTATAGAATCTGTTGCTGTTGTTTAGTGCCAGATACAAGAAATGGTTGGTTCCCCTATGACATATCATGATTTGGGGTACTGGTAGCATTTTGGAGTGCATGATGCTTCGATTTTGGAGTACCTCCAGTCATGATCATTCAGTAGTGGTACATCACAATCATCTGAGAGGTTTATGTAATAAATGAAATCATGATATCAGAAACCATTCATCATGGAAGTACCTCCGAACATTTGTCATGTGGTCGTTTCTGAAAATCGGGGTACCTCCAGGAGACGCGCGCTTAACACCGAAGAAGTGTAGGAAAAATGTAGGAAAACAATGGGAAAGCAGTAGGAAAACCATGTTGGAATCTAGTATGAATGTGGTGTAACAGTTCTTCCATGGTTAGGGTCTGGATTTGAATATTTAAAGGTCGACAAATGTAAAGGTTCCTAATTTATTGTGAATCTAGTGAGGTTAGGCAGAAAATTAGTCAAGGTAAAGATAAAATAACAGTGAATAGTGTGTGTGTGTGTGCAAAGATTCAAAACATCTGTTAAGAATGAGAAACAGGAACTGTATTAAGATTAGGCGTGGTCGTGGCTTACCTCCAGTTATCATCCAGTTTATCAACCATTGATAGTAATAAACTTAATAAACCAACCATTAATTGGGGTCCCCCTTATCTTCAGAAACCACCATCTTTGGGTTTTCCCATCACCACCAAAAAAACGCGCCACGGATTCGTGGGTCAGGAGCCAACCCTCTGGGGAGCTCGGGGCCCACGGCTCTTCAATCCACGCGTGTGCGGGGTCCCAGCGGCCGTGGGCGGCCACGCGGCGCCGCCAGGCCGTTGGCTGGGAGATGGGATGAACAGCGATGCGCTGTCTGAAGCCATTGGGAACGGTTGGTTGTAGCAGTTAACCAACCAATAATAGCTGGGTTAATGGTTAATAATAGGGGATGATAACTAACAATCTATAGGGGATATATATACCAGCTATATATGGCGAGCTGGGTCAAGCCATTAAGCAACCAATGACTCATGGGGGTTATGACCCAACAACAAGGGAAACAGCCTGGTTAATGATGGGGGAACCAGGGGTACGGGGTGAACTGACCCACAGCCGTATAATGGTTGGTTTAATACTATAAATGATGAATCTTGGATTATGTCGGGGGGTGCCCCTACTTTTGAGAAACCTGGCTGCCAAAATGGCTAGTAAAAACATCCAAAGGACGCACAAAATAGACGTTGTTGGGATGTTCAATACACAGTTTTTGGATGTGTTTGGTTGGTTGGTACCTGTAGCCAAATGACAAGGAGCAAACGGTATCCACAAGTAGAATGATGTTGAATCATGGCAAACAGCTGTGGTCATTGCGCAAAGGGTTAGTGGCCTCTTTGATACTTGTTCAGCATGGTGAAACAAGAATGGTTAATCATGTTTGATGGTTGGTTGCATGACAATGATGCAAAATACTGAATGGTCTTATGATTCGTGAGCCAAGTCATATAAAATAGCTAACAGATGTTCATTCTTGGCCGAGCGCGGTCAATCATGTTTCACGGACTGCACTGCCTGGTTAAACTTGTGCATATTTGTGGAATTGCTCATAGCAATGGTGTATTCCTGCTACCTGGGCTGTTCGTTTGGTGCCCAGCCACTAGGAGCTGGTTATTCCAATAGATGAGCTTCTAAACTGCTGCCTTGATTGGTTCATGTGGGTTGCCTTAGAGGCAACTCTGCACGGCTGTTCCCCGATGTGCTGCCGACCTGCCAAGGTTTGTTGAGGTATGACTGCCCACAGCGTATGCTCGGCCCTGGATCCACCTTTCAGCTCAGTTTGACACGTTTTGAGTGCTACAATCGGATACAACTGCTGGACTAATTACAAAAATAGCATCATTGACCATCATGAACCACTATTCAACCACTATCAACCGCTCTGAGCCACAGGTAATTACAACCGATTTCTGGTTTCTTTGTAATCTATTGAGGGGTAATACTCTACTTGAGGTTTGTTAAAGTTTGTTGTAACCTACAGGGGGGTTGTCCCGATGAACCATTGAAAAAGGACGCCTGGCCTTTTGACACGGGCTGAAGAATGGGCAGTGCAGCCACTGCCATCGCAGCGCCTTCCACGTGTGGTCCCTTCACATTCCGAAGGAAAGGAATGGGACCACCAAACGCCTGAGCAAAGGAATGGAGAGCTGGAAAAATCATGAAAAATCATTAGACCATGACCATCTTGCAATCTAGACAGGTTGCAACGTTTCGGAACACTTCAGTAAGACTTCAAAGCTCCAGCATTTAGTCTTTGATCCGTTTCTACTCCTTGCCCATTGTTGATCACTTTGCTCAGGCCGTGGAGTCTTTCTCTTGCCCAAAGGGTACTTAGCAAGGAATCTGCTCATTTTTGTTTGTTTTCAAAAAATCTTTGAGCCTCAAACGCAGCCATCCCTTGCCGCAACTTCATCAAGATGAGGCATGGATACTCATGGTACATCCACAAATGGTGCAGGGCAATGGGTTGTTTCCTATCAAAAAGACATCACTTGTGAAGCCTTGCCCCATCGCATTCAGCCTCAGGTAGACCTGCTCGCACTCCTTCAGCCCAGGTTCGAGAAGTCGTCATAAGTCGTTCATGGGCGATGTGATTTTCATATAATGTAACTACGAAATACTACGAATGTATATGTATTCTATGCACGCAGTCACACACAGAAAATAGATGAAAATAGATGAATAAAGATGATATAAGATGATTGTATTGACACATATTTTGACTGGCTTGTGTTTGGTACTCCGCTTGCCACCACAAAATGCTGGTCGGTTGCTTCCCCAGCTAGCAGGAATCGTCACTAGCAGGCAAGAGCAACTGTGGTAATTTTTGCTTGTAACCGGGTACCAGATCTTCAATCCATGCACTTGATGCTAAAGGAGCAGTTTGGCAGGATTCACAATTCATGGAAAGCGGAAAGGGAGTTATATGAGCTAAGGCCAAGATTTTGGGTATAGGACAGTGGTCTTTCGGCGGTCTTCCATAAGAAAATTGAACTGAGACTTGGAAACTGATAATTCAAAGCTCTCCAAAACAGACTCAGAGCTGGAACATCGACACCACTCTCCGACCTGCGAGCACCGAGTAGCGGTGGCTAGGTCTGTTTCTTCATCAATGGCGGTGTCCCTACACCAACCATTTGGGTGTTTCTCAAAATAGGGGGACCCCCAAATCATCCTTTATAAACCTTTGTTAGTAATAAATTCACCATTTTTGGGGGTCCCTTATTTTGAGAAACCAAGCATTTCAGGATAGGCCAACCGGGGAGCTGCGGATCCAGGAATTGATGTCCCATTTGGATCGGGCTGCCGCGCCCTGAGAGGACGCCAGTTGGCGAGCTGGGTCAAGCCATTAACCAACCAATTTCATGGTGGACAATAACTGACAAAACCATAGGGAAAACAGCCTGGTTAATGATAGGAACCAGGGGTACGGGGTTTTGACCCACTGCCAGTTGGTTGTTCATTTAGGTGTTTCTGACAAAAGGAAACTCCAAAAATGGTTGGTTTACCAATAGAAATGAATAATATTGGATGATTTGGGGGTACCCCTATTTTAAGAAACCACCATTTGTATCCATTTGTGTGATTCCTATACCGATACCCATTTACTTGTCATGGCTAGCATTTGTGGACAGAAGATCGCTGAAAAGCCAGATATGGACATGATCTTGAAATCGTAATAGCCAACTGCACACATGTATATGTACAAGTATGCACACATATAATGCCATTATGCTTCCCGTGGACAGACCGTCTCCTTCTTTCCAGTCAAAGCTTCCATGACCATGTGGCCATGACTCAGGTACAGATACTTCAAGCTGCGTTTTCAGCAGATCAGGTGGCGTGGTGTAGCTCAGCGTTGCGAAATAGTCCCACCTGAACAGGTACCAATAACCCTTGCGATTATCAACCATTTTCATTCTTAGCGTCTTGAAGCAATGTTTGCCGTCCATTTCAGCTGAAAAGTTGACGGATTTTGCCTAGTGGTACGGCAAGCATTAGCTTTGGCTCACTTATAATTTGCTAGTACTAGTGATTGAAGCGAAGCCTCACAGCAGGCAGAACATGTCAATGCACGAATTCACTTGAACCCTGTGAGATTCTGTCAGCCAAATTACTCGACTTACAACTTTTGCTTCAAGGACGGATCAAGCCCAGTCCAGATTTCAGAAAGTGCTTGGAACAGTTCGCTGACAGAAGGTCAAATCTCTGCGATCAAAGCTTCTTCACAAATGTTTGATTTATTGTACAGTACTTCTTTTGCTGACTGCACCGGCCTCATGCAATGGCTCGTCGCAAGACGTCAAAGTGCCCTCAAATGGACATCCTTTGGGGGTCGAAAAAAGGGGGAGGTAGAAACTGTCCTAAGGTGTTAGTGATGGATTTATGATTGAAAACAACAGGTTTTCAAAGGGCAGGAGCAGTTGTGCAATCCATTGTGCAATGCATTGTGATTCATGGGCTGCCAAGTTACAGGTACAGAAATTGCCTGGGCTTGTTCCAGGTGTGTGCAAAGGCAGGGTGCAGAACCAAAACCCAGCTGTTGATTCATCGTTCAATGGTTGAAGGTTGCATGTTATTGCAGAGATGAAAAGTGTGATGGCATGGTCTTTCTGTCGATAGCAGCTATTCATTAAACAACTGGTTGACGATTCATTACATACCAGTCTGAACCTTCCTGATATGTGGTTCGGTTTGTTGCTCTAGGGCAACCATGAGCTTGGAATTGACTAGAATGAATGGAAGGCAATCAGCAGATGGCACCGAAACTGGTGACCCCACTCAGTTGATTTTCACAGTGTGCAGGCAGATTCCCACTGGAAGACGAGTCGTTCCTCTGCGCTTTCTGTCTGCACGAAGTGCTCACACAGCATCTCGGACAAAGCATGTTCTTGTCTGATTTTTTGAGAGCACTTTGGCATTAAATGCTTAAACTCCAAATATGTTTAGTCAAACTGTCAAACCGGCTCTGAGTTAAAGAGTTTGATTGTAACTGCACTTGTTCTAGCAAGCAGTGCCATTGCTAGCTTTCTCCGGAAACCTCTATCCAGGACTCGCAGCGGAGCTACACAATTACACAGCACAAGTCTGAGAGACAGAGGAGGAGCTGTACAGTGAAAGATGGCGATGCCTTCGGATCTCAATTTCTTTGCCCGCAATCTCTATTGAGCTTTCCGACCAGAGCAAGCCTCACTCTTCCTGTCCTGCAGGAAACCGGATATGCTTTTCTCAGACGGATTTTTCTTCCTGTGGGATATCCACACTCAACTGCCGAGGGCTACATGACATTTTCGCAGAACACGTTCTTTCAGATACTATTTAGCCAAATGTCACGAGTAATGGCAACCCAGGCAATGCTGCTTGCAGTGGGTGTAGGAACCAAGCAGACCGTTCCCTTGGCGGCCATCACTGCTTGGGTATTGAAAGATGGCATCGGTCACATCGTGGCAATTGCCTTTGGAACTTTCATCAATCAGCGCTTTGATTCGGATCCCAAACGCTTCCGTTTTCAGGCGGCACTGTTGGGAAAATTGGCGGATTCGGTGTCCATTTTGACTCTGCATTGGCCGCAGTACTTTCTGCCGCTGAGTGCCTTGGGCGGGGCCTTCAGCCGGCTTAGTGCCAACTGTGGAGCCAGCTGCCGACCAAAGATCTACGAGACCTTTACACGCAGCAGCAACCTGGGCGACATCATGAGGCGCGATCTCCAATCTGATGGGGACCAAACCCCTATGACCACGATCAAAACCAATGACACAGGGTGATGTTTTCATACTTATGGGAAGGCATCACCATCACCAGTATCCAGAAGGAGTTCATGAAACTTACCCTCAGGATCCCTCAGGTAATCTCATTGCAATGGAAAATCCACAAATCCAATAGATGCTTTACCATGGTTTTCCCCTTTAAAAAACTGGTGATGAACTTTGAACTTCGCCAGGTGACACCAGAGACTGCCATAGAATCCATAGAAATCTCTTGGAATGAGCTTTGCTCAAGCCTGACTTCACCAGAGAATGCCATAGGAATCCATTGGAAAATCCCTTGGAATCCCTTGGAATCCTCCTGGTTGAACCAGCTGGAGGTGCATGACGGCCCAGACCACGGCCGCGCAGTTGCTGGGCACCGCCACGGGCGCTGCGCTGGGGCCTTGCCTGGGCAGCAACTTATACGGCATCATGTGGAGGACTCAGCGATGTTCATGAGAATCATGAGACATGAAGTGGGAGTGTTTCATAGTTTTTTTGCGTGTTTTTTCCATGTTTTTCTATGTTGTTCTGTGTTTCTTCATGTTTTTTCTATGTTTTTCCATGTTTCGTCCCATGTTTTTCATGGGAAGCTTTTCCCCAGCATTCGTCGTGGATATTCATGGGCAAAGTGATGAAACTGCCACAGTGAGTGGATGTGTTGGAAGCGGCAAGTGAGTGGGCTCACCTTGGTAACCATTGTGGCGGTCCCCCAATTCCAGGATCGAATCAATCGAATCTGAAGTGATTCTTTGGTCGCATGAGCTGCGGCTAAGGTCCTGTAGCATGATTCTGTCCGTGGCAACTGTGTCCCTTGCCGGCATGGCCTTGGGATTGCAAAATTGCTTACATAACAGAGCATCCAGGTCTGGTGGCGCCTCAGGCACCGAAACAACTATGCCACTCTAACTCAGAAGTGCTCAGTGTTTGAAATCCGATGAAACATGATGAAACCACCAAGGATTGGATGTACCAATCCGCCCGGTCATTTCCATTGATTTCCATAGAACAGATGTTGTTGTAGCTTGGTCATGGCTGGGGCGCATAGCTTGCGCTGGTGGCTGAGGCTTGCATGTTATCGAGCCACCTACGTAGTAAGATTGTCCACGTTGTGCCTTGGCGCCTCGATTCGTTACGGTACACGGTACAGGCCATGCCACGGGGTAGGAATGGACAGCTGCTTGGCGCAGTCCACCAGGGGGTGAACACTAGTTTTTTGACATCAAGTCTTGACCACTGGAAACAATCCCTATGCTTCTAGTTTCCATAATAGTAGCAAACCAGCTGGTTTCTACTTACCATTGTTGTTTGGGTTGTAAAAACTGCATGCTGCTGAGACCCCAGGAATCGACAACGTGCAGAATTGGTCTTTCAGCCAGCAGTTGCACAGATCTGCGAGTTCAATGCCAGAGGCGTTGGAAGTTCTTGCATAGGCCCTGAGCCTACGGGCACATGTTGAATATGGTTATATATATATATTGGATTTTAGTGTTGTACCTCAGAATATTTATTCACACATGTAAATAAATAAATAGATAAATAAACAAATAAATCAATACATATACATATATACATATATATCATGTATACTTGCAGAGACAGATACGTAATATATTCCGTCATAATGCGATGTATTCACTGCGTTTCTATGATATTTATGACTATTTAGATCTTATGCTATTGGATCATATTGATACAGTCACTTCCGCTGAGAACTCTGCCGCGGTAGGCGTTGTACCAGCAGGTCAAGTCCTCAATGTGTGCGGGCCTCGGAATGACCGGAATGGCCTTCGCAAACTTGGTGTCAGAGCTTTCCAAGGCCAACCACTCAAGAGGTGCAAGAGCAGGAGGCCGGCCAGGAGGGCCAGGGAACATGCCAACATGCAGCAGAAACATCGAATGAAACAACTTACCTTGACATAACTTGACCCGTTTCTACCGCATCTTCCTATGGCAATGTAGTAGTTTCAAACCACTGACTTCATTTTCAGTCAAGTTGAAACTGTGTCAAATCTAGGTACTATATAATATAATATAATCTATATGATGGATGTGTATGGTAATGTGGAAATATGATAACCTTCTAGCAAGGTTTTGACAATGCTCAAAAGGAGTATATGATTCAAACTCGATGGTTTCTCCATGAAAAGCATGCGGCCCTGAATTGAAACCATATCATTTCCATGAACTGCCCGGAAGACTGCTGCGAAGCTGGCACCAAATCATTTCTGTCACTGATCCCCTCATCTTCACTTGATTAGTCCTGCTGAGTTGGTGGTTTCCCCATGTTTCACCCAGTGCCCTGGAGCCAACCCGCGAGGTATTTGTGACGCGCTACCGCTCGGAGATCGCCTCAAAAATGGAGGTGGCTGCTGTAGCTACCGCCAAATGGTGGGGTTTCAGGTGGATTTTTCCTCATGAAATTGTCAATTTGCCGTATATAGTTGGTGTATCCCCCATAATCGCCGGTTATAAATTTACCACTAATCATTATATAACCATTGGTAATCTGTAACCATTTGATGAGATGGTTAGCCAACCAATGAAATGGCTTTCTGTCATGGCCTGTGATCTCCAAAGCTCGTGAAACATCAATCCGAAAAACCGGAAAGAAAGCAGTTCTCCCACACAGTTCACTGAGAGTTGGGGGCCGTGGTTGCAAGCCGGGGCTTGAGGAGATTTAACAAGGCTTAAAGAGGTTTTCCGAAGGCGGTCAAGGATCACTTTGAATCATTGGCTTAAGCAATGGCTTACGAAGCCTTTATATGTTTGGCATTTCTCCCTTTGGTTTGTTCATGTCATGTTTAGCATTTGACAAGCTATTGCAACCGGTCTTGGACTCTGCAGTCTTTATGATTTCTCTTGTTGCTGCTTCTGAATGCGCGCAGGTCAATCCCCCGATGACCTCTTCGCATTTGCTACTCACACCAGTTCATGAATTGAGTGAATCTATGTTCTTGCTGGCAGTCCGTGCCTCAGTTCTCAGTATTTCATGCGTTTTTTGGCTCTTGTTTGTCATTTGTTGGCATATGGGGGTTTCTCAAAATAGGGTACCCTCAGAATGGATAGTTTTTTTGCTATAAAGAAAAAAAAATTGGATGATTTGGGGGTACCCCTATATTGAGAAACCACCATATGTTTGCTCAAAAATTGATGGATAGGAGATGATAGGAGATACTGTTTGGTTTGTATAGAGAGAGAAGCCATGATGGTCAGCCTCAGCTGAAGGTCCGCATGCATGGAGGGAGTGCGCTACTCCAGCCGCAGAAAGCGCCTACGATCGCAGTATGGAGCCCCTGGCATGTCTTGGTCAAGCTGGCAATAGAGTCTTTCCATGACCATTGGTGTCACCGTATCCATGGTGTTACATGAGAATTGATTGTTTCCTCATAATTTATAATTTGTTCCTCACTTAGAATTCGTCTGTCCCAGTCCAGACAACCAGACATTTACCCTTTGATTTGCTCGAGTGAGATTTAGGTGGGAGAACATTTGGGTGTTTCTCAAAATAGGGGACCCCCCTAATCATCCAATATTAATGTTTACCATTAACAGCAATAAACCAACATTAACCAACCATTTTTGGAGGTTCCCCACTTAAAGAAACCACGATTTTTGATGTTTCCGTTCCAGGTACCACGTCAAAGCTACGTCCAACGATGTGCTGCAAGGCTTTCTGCAGGCCAAGTTCACAGCTGCTGATGGGCACAGAACCCATGGGCATCGCCATGTTGTGCCGGCTCTTGAGTTGGATGGGGCATCTGCTGTACCATTGCTGCTTGTTGGTCATTCGCCCTTGGCATTCATCATGACTAAGCATCGTAGAAGATAGTAGTCATGGTTCATCCCGTTTGTGAGGCAAGCCTGTTGAGGGAACTGCTGGAGGAGTGCCCTTTCGGGTCCACGGCCACCGGAACTCAAGGAAGTCAAAATGGTGGCATCCCAGCTATCATCCAGAAAGCAATGTGCTTCTATAACCTGCAGGTTTTACAGGTAAGTACTCTAATGATCTTTACTGTATATTTCTCGACGCGACCATGTGTGGCTTTAGTCGGATGCCAGGGATGATGAGGGCATGTTCAAATTGACCCAAGACCTGAAAACGATTCTTCAAACATCAGCAGACTCCCCCACTCCCGCAATTTGCAAAGCTTGGGCCAGGAGTCTCCTTCAGATGCTCGTCCTCTCCTCAATATGGGACAAACGCTGTGCTGTGACCAAACCACAGTCCTGAAGTTGCTGAAATGAAAAATCTTCCAGTAGTAAACCTATCTCAAATATCTTAAGTGTAGAATTAGAGAGATGTGTGTTCCCTCAGCGAGGGAAAGACTCTAGCAGCTCTGAAAAGCCATGAAAAGTCACACCCCCACATTTGGGTTCAGTGTGAGACTGATCACCCACCATGCAGCGAGCCAATCATTTCACCATGAGATGTTTCAGCTTCTGTCGACTTCTTTCATGGGGGCTGGATGGGTTTGCAAAGTTGGCAACCTTCGAACTGACGGCAATTAACACTATAGCGGGCGATGATGATTTGGGCACAGCGGAACATTTCTGAAGAAACACTCCAACTCATCGCTACGAGCCTCATCTGAGCCTCTAGAGATCTCTAGAGAAAGATAAATAAAAAGGACAGCTGCACAGCTGCAAAAGATTTCATGCAATGAAAGTTGTGCAATCCGGCATGAACCTTGAAACATGTTGCAATGATTCGATGCAAGCACGTCATGTTGTTCATCAAAACCACCTTGGTGTTTGCGCTCAAATCTTTCCTTGTGCTGGTGGTGTCAATGGCTAGCAGGCCTTGTCGGATGGTTTCCGTTGTGTCGTTTTGTCTCAGCACTGTGACTTGTAATACCTCAACACGGAGATCTCTAGGGAAATCGGGCAGCAATGATGATTTGGTCACAGCGGAACATTTCTGAAGAAACACTCCAACTCATCGCTACGAGCCTCATCTGAGCTGGCCACGTGGATTACATGACTTGCATGAGCTTATTGGTGCGCTGCGAGGTGTCCTTACATTCCGTAAGTCAAGAGGCATTTGGATGCGTTTTCATAAACGTCGCATGACATGCTTCTCATCGAGCGAGTCTTGTTGACGTCCACAGGCACTCCCCAACATTCCAGGACACTCCCTGACGCTGTGCTTAACGAAGCTATATCATCCGCAGCAGGAAGCGAAACCGTCACATTGGCACTTCTCTGCGAGCGCGCTGAAGAGCTCTCCAAACAGTGGTGGCTACAGTCTCAGTCTTGCAGCAGCTTCTGCGCCTTTTCCCTATTCCCGTTTTTCTGCAGACTGCCGCATGCTATGCGCAGCAAGCATGCTCAGTGTGCTGTGCTAAGTAACGCTATGTAGATCTCATTTGTTGCTTGACCATGCAGTCGTATTTGAAACGGAGTGATAGACGCAAGTCAATTGTTTTGGCCCGCAAGAGAAATGATAGAGCTTCGAAAAGCCATGAAAAGGCTCGAATCCAGCATGGAGAAGCAAGTGAAAGAAGCCGGGCACTTTGAAATAACAAAATTGGGTGATGATGATTTGGGCACGGCGGAACATTTCTGAAGAAACACTCCAACTCATCGCTACGAGCCTCATCTGAGCCTATAGAGAAAGACAGCTCATGCAATGAAAGTTGCGTGATCCGGCATGAACCTTGAAACATGTTGCAATGATTCGATGCAATGCACGCTCCATCAAAACCACCTTGGTGTTTGCGCTCAAATCCTTCCTTGTGGCTGGTGGTGTCAATGGCTAGCAGGCCTTGTCGGATGTTTTCCGTTGTCTCGTTTTGTCTCAGGACTGTGACTTGTAATACCTCAACACGGAGACCTCTACTAGGGAAATCGGGCAGCAATGATGATTTGGTCACAGCGGAACATTTCTGAAGAAACATTCCAACTCATCGCTACGAGCCTCATCTGAGCTGGCCATATGGATTGCATGACTTGCATGAGCATAGTGGTGCGCCGCGAGGTGTCCTTACATTCCGTAAGTCAAGTGGCATTTGGATGCGTTTTCATAAACGTCGCATGACATGCTTCTCATCGAGCCAGTTTGGTTAACTTCCACAGATTTCCACAGGCACTCCTCAACATTCTAGAACCACTCTGACGCTTTGCTTAGCGAAGCTATCACTCGCAGCAGGAACCGAAACCGTCACATTGGCACTTCTCTGCGAGCGGGCTGAAGAGCTCTCCAAACAGTGGTGGCTACAGTCTCAGTCTTGCAGCAGCTTCTGCGCCTTTTCCCATTCCCGTTTCTGACTAATCTACTCCATTGTATTGTTGTTAATTCTTCTCTGGAGCACTCGAAGAACAAAGACTGCTTATTTGCTGCCTGTCTCAATTGGGGTTTGATGTGAATGAAGCGATACTTGCAAGGCCCACTGTGTGTGATGCGATTCGTGGGCAGGGCTGGCACCAAACTCAGAAACTCACACGGTGATCTCGATTTTGTCTACCTGTAGTTGTTTGCCAGATGTACTAGTAGTCGTCAGTATATTAATCATGTATTGTCTTCTTACAAGACCAACATGTGTATAGCGTCCCAACATACATTTTCAAGAACGATGTAGTTGGTATATCATCATTTCAACACTCCAGTGAACGATCCACACATACAGACCTGAGACCTAGGGAAAGCAACGTTTGTATCTTGATGTTTCCCGAAATCCGAAAGCACTGTTGCTGAAACTTGATCCTCAGCAAGACACAAAACGGAAGATTCTGAATGACAAATCCATGCATCCACCAGCCTCCACCAGCAACGGTGGTTTGTTTTGGGGGGACCTCCCATGAAACAGCTACTCGTACGATCCATGGGAAGCATCAAGCCCAACATGATCAGCTCTGGACCGGAGGCAAACTGATGTTGTTTTCTTGGATGCGAAAGATGAGCGAGTTGAAATTGAATGACATGCGTATTGGCTAAAACTGCCAAATGCATGTGGCACATATTGTTTTCTGATAGCTAAAGTGGAAAGAGGAACTGCTGCGGCAGCTCGCCATTTTTAAAGAGTCTTGGCTGCAGCTGGCGAAGCAGCACAACCTGCAGCGCAGTCTGCATGGCGGAACGATGTCCACGGGATTCCACGGGCCGGTGCGGTTGGTCTTTTGTGCTTCCATGTAGTCCTTTTGAAAATCCATGGATCCATGTTGTTCACAGCTGTTCTAGTCATCCGCTTCGTTTTTCTTATGAGACATGCTGCAACTTTAGACACGAAGATTGAGATTTCTCAGGGACAAGATGCAGCCACAGTGGGACCGTGGAACACAATGAGATCGCAGGTGGCGGCACTTGCTTCTGCACCTGTGTGGCATTTTGCGAGCAGCGCAGCTTGGCTGCACCCTGCACTGATGGGATGAGGATGGATGAGGTGATCCCAGATTCAAGGGCGATCTCTGGTCGATCGGCTTGAACATCCAGAGAACACTCTTCTCTGATGTTTATTGATTTCCGGTGTTCAGCATGTTTTTTTATCCAGATCATCACAATTCAGCACTCACAATTTATGTTTCTACAAACTCGGACACCCACGAAGGAACGGCCGGTAGAACATGGTCAACATGGTAGAATCCGCGGTAGAAACTGCTGAGATATGAAAATTTCCAGCGAATCCAAGGTGGCCAGTGTGCGGGCGATGGCAGGCCAGCTGTTTGCACCAAGTTCGAGGAGGGTTGCCACCATAGTTACCCATTCCCCCCAAATCAACCCAACAAGAAGGTAATATGAGCATGAAACTCTTGAGTCTTCTTGGGAAAAACTTGTGGGTACAAGTCATCACAACAGTTGCAAAGAGGCGCCAACCCCCTGGTGCTTCCCAGAGGGGCCTAGCGGTGGTTCCCAACGGTGGGGAGGCTCCCTGACCAGCAACTACGACGCCCAAAGCCTGCGGGTGGCATTGGAAGCTCTGAGCTCGAACCCCAGAGACATGGCCACTCGCGGAGATTTCTTCCACACAGAAATGGCTACGGGTCAATATTAGGGAAAACATGGGAAAATCAGGGGTACGGGGTTTTAATAGGGAAAACAATGGCTCAAAATGAATGGAAAACAATAAATGGCTTATAACAACCAACCAAATCATAAGCAAAACAATTGCTAATGATAGGGGAACCAGGGGTACGGGGTTTTGACCCACAGCCAAATCTCACCCTGACGTAGTGACACTTCACAAATTTCAGATTTGGTGACTCTATGAATCTCAGAGTCGGTGATAACATGGGTGCATAGAAAGGGACAGCGGGTTCCGCCTGAGTTTTGAGAAGCAGGGTTTATGCGCAAGCCCATCCATGCGGATGTACCTCCAAAACAAGCCTCCCAAAGTGATTGGCGCTGGTACCTGTGGATTCTTTGCCCGTGATTTGGTTTCCTGTGCCTGCATTTTTGTTGGTTTAAGGATGTTTATGGTGGTTCCGATTTTCAACAATCATGAACCATCATTAGCAATCGCTTGCCACTATTTTCCACTAGTCATCATCATAAACAACCCGCGGTTGGGCCAGGTAAACAGTCAACACCTTGCGGCGCTTCAGCTCAGCAGTTGGACCGGTTGCGGAGCTCCAGGTACCGATACACCTGTGGGGCGACAGCTGCGGCACAACTTG
Source organism: Symbiodinium kawagutii (assembly GCA_009767595.1). Lineage (NCBI taxonomy): Eukaryota > Dinophyceae > Suessiales > Symbiodiniaceae > Symbiodinium > Symbiodinium kawagutii. The sequence goes on from VSDK01019063.1 coordinate 296,247, forward strand.
CTTCACCGACAAACCGCCAAAGCGGTCAGGGACGCCTGGGGTGCACGGGGGGAAGTCGTTGGCAAGGAGAATTGGTTCATGATGGTTATTAGTCTGGATGGCTTATACCCACTAACTTAGGTTTTTAGTGTTTTTGGGATATGATTGATTTACCACGGCTTATTAGTGGTCAATGATGATGGTTATCAATGATGATGGTTGTTAATCACCATTGATAACCAATCAATATGGTCATTGGTATGGATTGGTTATCAAATGGTGATTCATGATGGTAATCCATGGTTCTTAATGATGATTGATGGTGGCTTAGTACGATGATGAGTACTAATCATCATGACGGTTCGCAATGGTTAATGACACTCATGGTTATTGTATGCTTATTGATGCATCTTGATATATCCTAATTCTTCATGATCATGAATGAACAGACATTTACTGTTAATTTGATGGCCAGCAATGATTAATGAATTGTTAAGTATGGTTCAAAGTAACCGTTGTGGTTACTACTGGCTATATTGATTCACTATGGTGCTGTGGCTGATCCTTCGCCTAAGTTGATACCAGTTGGTTGCTCATAATGGGTAGAACTGGTAAAGCAATCACTTAACATTCGTGGTTCCTGACCAAGCAACTGTTAATGGTGGTTAGTAGCTAGGCTTCGCAACTGAGGTTTTAGCAGCCTCTCGATTAATGCTTCATTGGCTCATCGCTTCTGACGATATTTTCCGGGAAACCAGGCCTTTAGTGACACGAACAGACTGTTATATCTAAAACACTAATAAGCATGACTTTCACAACTATCCCGGTATCTTTTCCTATCCCCCCAAACCATTGGTTTCCTTTTGTAGACATGGTAATATTGACATAGAAGCTTGGTTCAGGGCTTGATTGCCCACATTCATTCATGGACCCAATGTCCAAAGAGAACCCAGTAGATCCGTGCATCACGCTTTCAAGGCGGCAGAAGGGGATTTCCAGGCAATGCAGGCAGCTGGGGCGGAACCTGCGGCCACTCAATGAGCTAAGCAACTCATCCCAGCGAATCAACGCTGATGGTTGCTGGTTATATGGGGTCAATAAATGTATCCAAATTTGATTCAATTTGAGATATCCAGATCATTTTAGATCATTGCTTAAAGCTGAATGTGGCAACATTTATAATGTTGGTTTCTGATTAGTATCTACCTGTTGCTTTCATCTATTTTCATTACTTTAGGGGGGGTTACACTAATCAGAAACCAACATTACTTAAAGCTGTAGTTCGCTGTAGTTCGCTTCCCTGGGACCTCGCCCAGGCAGAACTCGGGGCTTTCGTGGCTGCCGCGGCCACTTTGTTTGGCACCCGGCTCCTGGCAGAACCGCTCCCTGGGATGCGCTCGGATCGCCACCGAGGAGCGCAGGCGGTCCAACGAACAGACCCGTCCCAGTGGCGATCTCAGAGTTGAAGATTCCAAGGCTTTGCAGTGGCTTCAAGTGATGATATGATATGATATGATATGATGTGATGTGATCTGATATGATATGAAATGATTCATCTTTATGTTTTAGTAAATTTTATGATTTGTAGATTACTATATGATTGATTATTTCTACTGATTTGTATTTTATGATGTTACATGATATTATATGATATTACAATTAAGATACTATTTATTTGACATGATATGATGTTTGATATCATGATATTGTTTGATATCCTATTTAGATCATCTACAATTGATTTTACATGATAGATTCCAAGATATTCCATGTGTTGGCTGGTTGTCATTGGGGGTAATACGACCTGGTATGTTTGAGTCATTGTCGGGAGTTTCTCTGCGCAGATATCAGCATCTTGGGCTTCTTGGTACCATAAAACAGCTGTGGATTTAGCTCTGTATTTCTGTACAAGGACTGCCCACCCCTGAGGCATCAAAGGAGGCCCCTCCAAGAGTTCGAGAAGGTGAGGGGAAGGGGACGATTTGCTCATGGCACCAAACATGAAAGCGAATCAGAATCCGAAGGTTTATGATGCTGTGCTCTGCTGAAGACTTAAAACTTTCATCATATCATGTGCCGCAGTGCCGCCTCAAGAAATCTCAGGAATTGCCAGCAGTGGCGGCGATGCCGAGGGTTCAGGCACTTTTGCAGGGTCTTTGGCTACTAGTCATCGCTTTTGATTTGACCGATCATCGGGGAGCGATCTTTTGGTGGCATCAACTGCACCAATAGGTTGCTATACAATTATTCCTTTCCTGAATTCCGTACAGCTTTCAGCACCAATTTCATACAATGTCCCAAATAGATAGCTGATGAACGACAGAGGGCCAATTAGTGTGGATCTTGACCGTACATGAGGAAGTCAAAGACATCCGTATTAATAGTATTCAATAATAGTATTATAGGTTGGATAGCATATGGGTCTGCCATGTAAAACGAAAGCCTGTTTCATTGGTGCTCTGCGTGAAAAAAACGATAAGAAAATGAGAACAAAGGTGACAACACCAATACGAAAGCTTTGTTGTCTAGACGTTTGTCCGTTGTGTATCCTAAGCATTTCGCATCACTTCGCATTCATAGACAGATCGATTTTGCTTTGGCGTGTAAAACGATACGGAACAAGAGGAACGATACCATGCAATAAGATTGAAACGATCGGCAATGCACTAGTTGATGTTGGAAAATGCAGTGCAATAAGGATCAATCAGGTTTAAACTATAGGCAATACATTTTAATAGTTGTTTTGTGCAACGGCCTCAACATGTTTCATGATGTTAGCCACTCCCAGGCGGCAGGCGGTGGGCCTGTGCCATGGTGAGATGCGGGGTGTGTTGCAGGCCGGCTGCGCAGAGGAGGCCTACAAGGACAAGGAGGCCCAGCAATGCCGTGTGACGCGAGCAATGCCGTGTGACGCGAGCAATGCAACGTGTGACTGCACGTTGAGGCTGAGAGATGTGGCTATGGGTCAAGCCATTAATCAACCAATAATGGTGGTTAATAAGCAACAAACTATAGGGAAACTAATGGTTAATGATAGGGGAACCAGGGGTACAGGGTTTTGACCCACTGCCAGATGTTAAAAGATGTGGAAAGATGTGGAACGATATATTGAAAGCAGATGATGTTTCTGTTAGACATCAACTGACTACCATTTGACTATCAACTGACCCTCAACTGTAGACACTTGGGTTCTTCCAGTTTGTGATGGTGCACACATATCAACGATAGGCGTGGCTCAAGCCACAAGCTTTGACGCCTTTCAACTCAAGTTTGACTGCCACTAGCTTGATACTGTTGCAAAACTTTGCATCGGCAGTGGCGGCCACACTGAGTGAGGGTTTTCTTTCTTTGCGTTTTTTTGATTCTCGTTGTCTCTCTCTCTCTCTCTCCGACTTGCTCTCACTTGCATGCGCTCCCTCTCTCTCTCGCTGTCTGGTTTTCTCTTTTTCTTTCTCCGTTTTCCATTCTCTTTGTCTCTTTCAGCTCTTTCGCCATGTTTTGCTCGTCGTCGTGAAGCGCAACAAGCTTTTTTGAAGTCGGAATTCGGAATAAGCAATACACCCCGCAGCTTTACAGAAAAAGAATGATGTCCCTCTAACATCCACTAACTGGAACGCAGCTTCTTTTCTGCCAACCCCTATGTTCGGTTGCACTACAGAACGCTACACCGTCCGCTATGCTGGAAGGTGCCCCTCGCAGTGGACCATCCAATCGGCGGAGTATTCCCGAAGGCGCAGCTCACTGTTTCACCGGTCCGTGGTCACCAGGACTTCAATAGAGTGACCCTTGGGTGGAGACTTCTGCAGTTTAACAACCAATTGCTTGACTTCAAGACTTCTCCCCAAGTTCTTTAAGTTTCATTGGCGCCAGTGTTCTGCAGTGCTTGCTGGCAATGATTCGTTATCTCGTGCTTGAACAGTGATGCATAATGAGAAGTCATGAGCGACAGGACAGAGACCACACATATTCAATCTTTATTTAACTCCATCATAGCCTTGGATAGTGAGCCATTAGTAATTAGTAGCCATCATTATAAGCCATCATCAGCAATTAACCATGATGGTTACTAATTACTAATGGCTTATTAACCAAATTACTCACTTAATGATGAGTCGTCAGCAATTAACATCATTAACCAAATAAATCATTAGTAAGCATCATTACAAGCCGTCATTATAAACTTTTAAACAATCAACCAACATGTTAGTAACATCGTGATAAGCCATCATTACCATCATTTGCAATTAAAATCGTTAGCCAAAATGACTCCCGACTCCCTCGTTGCAGGTGTTCAATCTGCTGGAGGGAGACCGGGCATGCCGCCCGGTACACTCAAGGCAAGCGCCTGTGCCAAGAGCATCATTGGAGATCAACCAACCAACAAACATGGTCATGTTCGCCAATGGTGCAATGGCGCAGGGCATTGACCTACTGCCAAATCAGTCAAGATCCTCAATTTTTACATAGTCTTCTTGTGACTATACATTTGATGGATTTTGATGATAGATCACCAGCTATTTATGGCAAAACTATGCAAAACTGGTGGTTTAGTATGGATGTACCATGAATGCCTTTGTTGAAATGTCCAGCTATTGGAACTGGCCAGCTGCCATTTGTGTTTGTTTCTGGAAAATTGGACAAGGTTTCAGCTGGAGATCTAAGCACCGCTTTGGTCTAGTGTATGTGTACCATTTACGTCATTGGGCATATCATATATTGACTGTCTTATCTATCTATCTATCAATCTATCTATCTATCTATCTATCCATCTACCCAACTATACTCAGGCGGTTGTTGCGTGCCTCAAACTTGTTACAGGACCCCCTACAACATAGAACATCAATGCATGATACAATGATACATAATAATACGTGAGAATACATGATAGATACATGATTGTACAGAATGTTACACGATAATACATACTACTATATGATATTTCATGATAATACATGATAACACATGATAGACGCATGAGATTACAGTATATTACATGACTACTCGTACGTGATAATGTTCAAACCCATGAGTGGGTCTGTGTGTTGAGCGCATGACTGCCAGGGTCAGCAAAGTGGCCCACCCAGTCCTGAGGACGGGAAATGCATGTGGACAGAGCGGTATGGCTACACTTGGTGGTGGGTCCAGGTTAGCCTTCAAACTGCGGTGCAGTGAATGACCCAGCACCAGTACCACTAGTAGTGCCACTAGTAGCAGTTTGACCCAGTTTGCCCATAGTCACCAGGTTTGTCGACTTGCTGTGCAGGACTGTTCGCCTATGTCCAACAGTACTGGCTTCGTGCTTCCAGGTAGTTGTTCGGAGCTCCAAGAACGGTCACAAGGGGAATAGCAGGAGAATTTTAGAGCAGCATGAGCCACAGTGCCAGTATTTTGTGCATCTCAAGTGTGAGAGCTTTAAAGACGCCCAAGAAGTTCAAGTGCAATTTTGTTTGGACGAATTGATGCAGGTCCGCAGGCTAATCCGAACACAGGGACACACACACACACAGTCACACACACTCATTGGCACCCTGACTCTCCCTAAGCAAATCCTTTGTCATAGTTTGCAAACTATATAATAACTATAATACATACTAGAAGATACTACAAGTGTGTTGAAGCTTTTTAGTATTTCCACTCGTTTGAAAGGCTCAAGAGGTGAAAAGATCCAAAAACAAACTATTGAAATCTATTGAAGAATCAGCACGCCGTCCAAAGATCATGACTCTGGGAACTATTATGAACTATTCACAGAAGGGGAGGGAAACACCTCAACTTAGGTCATCCTGCCACCAGTACATGGAGCAGTGTCAAAGAACGTTGTCCGTTAAGTGTGATAAGATTCTTAACTTTTCAAACAAGAATACGTAATTTTGTTGGTATGTACATATATATATATATATGTATTGGATGTGTTAAGATGGGTTACTGAAGTATTCATGTACCTGGTTTCGTGGTTTGAGGATTTCCAACTCATGTCCTGGAATTGCTGTCAGGGAACCAGCTACCTGTCAGCGTTTTGAATTGATCCAATCGCGCTTTTTTCCAAGTGGTGTATCGACAAGGTACGGTCAAATGTCAGGCCAGACTGGCCATATGAAAAGAACGATAACAGCAAAGCACGTAAGTGCAGCATGAGAATATGATCAAAGCTTGTGTACATGGGGGCCATATGCTGAATTCTCCATGGTTTTGTTCCCCAAGGCCTTGTTTCTCCCAGCGCATTGACGAGAACCAAGAAAGAGCGGCCAGATGCCTAGACCTTTTCATCGCTGGTGGGTCCCGAGAGATGCAGCAGTAGCACAAGTCAAGGCTTGAGGCGATGTCCATGTTTGCTTCAGAACGTATCTCAAAGCTTTATGTGGTGGTTTCTCAAAATAGGGAGCCCACAAAATGGTTGGTTTATTACTAAAAATGGCTAATAACTAGATGAGTTGGGGGTACCCCTATTTTGAGAAACACCCATGTGTAGAGTCCTGAAAATGGTTATGACAAGTCTAAACACACCATTCAGATCCATCTAGATAGGTAGATAGCATCAGATATCCCTATATACACATCTCTACCACAAAGCACCGAACACCACTACATCACCAACTCCCATCCCTTGCGGTTGGCGCCCATTTTTGTGGCACAAGGCCAGAACCAACTGGACCCAAATTGAAGAGGTGCGCTGTGTAGCCATTTTTGACAGGTTAACAGCAGGTGACGTGGTGAGTCTATGAGAAAGGAAAGGTTGCTTCAATCTGCTCACCACTTGACTCTTTGCTTCATTATGATCATATACTTGTATACAATCAAGAAATTGCTTCAATCTTGCGATACAATGAAGAAATTTGCTTCACTTCGCTTGAATTTTCTTCATGTTCCTCTCAACTTGGTACCCTGAGTTTTGACACCTCCACAGTACGTCCTCAGCAGAGTCAAGTCGTCACGTGCCGGAGTCCGGTTGCTCCCTGGGTTCCGAACAGGCATGAAGATGTACCGATTCCGAGCCGCAAGGCCGGGAGACGCAGGTTCGAACTTGTTACAGGTCCCAGGTGACATGAAGCATGATGATTTACCAAATAAAAAATGAACACAATAGTTATGTTAACGTTTATAACTTATAACAACTGATAGGTGACAACTAATAATTATGAGTCGCATGGATGGGTTCCCTATGTCACACTACTCGTATTAGTTGTTCGAATGATATGATCATTTCCCAACTAAAAAAACATACTATTGGGCATGTAATTGAGTTCCCAGGAGCAAGTACCAAGTCGAACTTCTCTGTTGCCTGGTTGGTCACATGGGCCGAATTAGTGGGTATCCCCCAACCATCACAAGTCGTGGTCATTTTTTACCGAGAAACCAACTGCTTGGGGTGTCTGTCGGTTTCCTCTACAGCTCTACTATACCCAGATTGTCTATTGCCGGTCATCAATTCTTAATCCATCATCAACTAGTGTGAATCATGATAGGATATTAACGTTGGTGTCTCTGACAATCCCGGCAGCTTCGTTGCTCATCAGCACTGTTTACTGACAGTTGGAGATTCTTGGCATTGTCAGTTAACCTGTTGTCACTGGCTGTTGACATTCCCCGAAAAGATCCAAGTGGGCGTGATGAGGAATGTCCATTCATGCTGAATAACGATTGGGAAGGGCATTTTCATCATGATTGATTCGCTGCAGTCTGTCACTTCCGTCCGGTTCATCGTTAAGAACCAACAAGAAGCCTGTTTGCAAGGGATGTTCAATCAGAGACCACACGATATGTTCACGAGAGGGGCATGTTATTATCAGGTCATTCCTTGTTGATGGAGGGAACTGTTCAGCCAGGGAGATAAGTGGCTTGGATCACCATGGGGCTCGTGCCGGTATTTTTCATCACAGGACTGTCAGAGAGAGAGAGAGAGTTTGTTTGCTTGATCCAGAGCAACACGAGCTAAGATTGATCAACGCACATTTGATGGACCATGCTTGATACCGCACCTTGGATGATAGGAAGCGCTCTGATTGATGGGGCGCTTGAAATGAAAGACTCACCACCAGTTGTTTGATAGAAATGTGACCCTCAGCTGCATCCTGGATCGCCCCTAGGTGGCGCCCAGGGCCAAGGAAGCGACGGTCACGTCGCAAAGTGAGTTGGTCACGTGGCTGCACTGGCTGCAGGTCCATTTCAATGGTCGGAAGAGGTGGCTAATGCACTGGTGGTCGACCATGGGTGGACGTGGTGAACGCATGTTTACCATGGATCAGCAATATTAATTAACAATTGGTTGGTGAGCTGGTTCAGGAGAGAACTCCCCGGCGCAAACCAACTGGTAGAAAAAGATCAGCAAGGGGCGGGCTCTTGGCAATTGCTAAGTCTCTTGGAAGTCGACTCCCTGCAATAGTTGATGGACAATTTGCAGGAGGCACCCATTTCTTATGGTGGAAACCAGGACTTCCCAGTGGTGTAGATTTTCCCTTCAACCAATCCAGTGAAGGTAAATCGCATCGCCATTGCTCTGAGTAAGAAGTTGTTTTCCAGCAAATGACATCACCCTCAGAGCCATCTTGGTGGGCTAAGAGGATCTTGAACTTTAGTGACCGCGAAGTGACCAAGTTTGGGACCACAAACATAGTGATCCTGGGGTGGATTGGCTTGGCTCCCTTGGCATATGGTGAGCTCACTCGCCACCCCGACACTGCAACAACCCGAGTGGGCCGGACATGTCCAGACAGCCGGTTGAAACTAAACCTTTCACATGCAATGCTTGAGCAATGAGGCGACTCCACCGTCTGAGGCGGGAGACTTCGATTGTTCGGATTGATGGCCATGTCTTGGCCTTGCAGAGATAAGGGTCTGTGTGGTAACCCACATTGGTTGATACAGATATCGCCAAGATCAACAAAGTGATTTCGAAGTAGAATTTATGATGATTAATAATTGAGCACTTATTAATCATGAGTTTTGATCAATGCTAATCAATGTCAATCCATATCAATCAATCTCAATCAATGTGAATCATTCATATTGAAGATACTGAATAGATGGCTATTCATTATTATATAATCATTCATATTGTTAGTGACTCATAATGAATAGCCATTTACCATCATTTCCCCGCAAAAATGGGTCAGTTATGGTGAGCCGTCGGATGCGCAGCGACAGTTGGCATCCACTGCAGCTCCCATCATCGCTTCGTCGACGATTTGCAGTGAAGGCGCTGCCCAGGGCAGCTGTGACCAGCAGAGTCCTCCATTCAGACTGTAAAGAGTGTGAGCATGAGTCATGAGTGGTCATTATGTAGTAATCCATTATGTAGTTCATTAGCATTCAGCTATCTTTTGGCCAGTGTTGAGTCGTCACTATGTACTTGAATCACAGTCTACGATTGCACTAGTCTACTGTCCCGCCCCCAGTAAACCCATTTCTCAACTCTTTGCTAGTGCTGGCAGCTGCTGGCACTGCCAGGCTCCTTGTCCGAACGGCAGCTCGCTGGTCGGCCCGCACCAGTGGCTGGCTTGGATGGCAATGGCAGGTGTCGAAAGTCGTCCATAGATCCAATGCTGACTTTCTCTAAGGCGCAACTGGAGAGAAATGAGGCAAGACAGAGCAGATGCACAGAGTACTGTCGCCAATGCAGCTGTAATGTAAGCTGTGTCCTAAGACCTTCAGTGTTTGGCACCTTGTTCGATGGGATTCAGGTATTGTTCGTGGCCTGCAGATCGATGACAATTTTTAACAACATTGACCATGCAACAAGCTAGTCCTGAAACAGTCTCACCTCCTCTTCATACACTGCTCATCACTGCTCTCTTTGGAGGCGTGTCGTGGTTTGAACCTCGGGCTTCAGTGAGACCTTGGAAAGTGTGAAGATCGAAGTGAATTTCAAGTTTCTGCCCAGCTTCTGATGCGCCTTCCACATCCTTCCACCAAATCTACCGACTTTATCGTGGCATACTGATTGTAGTTATGTGTGGTCCCAGGTGATAGGTATCATCACTTCAAAATTGTTGGCAGCTGCCCCAGTCAGTGCGCTCAACACCTGAACGAACGCCTTTCCCAGGTGGAGCAGAGTCCAAAGAAACCGGGTGAGCCAAGCTCCGCTGATTGTCGCGAAACTCTTTTCTTATTGCATGACCATGGAGGGTGAATGGAAAACGACCCAAGGAAGATCACTTGGGCCTTCAAATGGTTCAGTCTTGGTTGTTTGGCTGAGCTTCTTTGGAGTTGCTCCAGGCCATTGCGATGGCCAGAGACTCCTCCAGCTGAAGTTGTCCCCGGCTTAGCTCCGTGCAATTTGTCCTGGTGCCTGCTGGTCATCTATAATCATCCCAGGTCCGCCGAAGAGGACAGTCAGCAGAGGCGGATGCTAAGCAATGCTAAGCACCAATGAGCATAAGACCAAGACAAGTATATTATTGTATATCGGAAACCATAGGATGCCATTTGAGAAGCGAAGATTGAAATGAATAAACACACACAGACACACTAACATCATCTAAAGTCTAAAGTATTACTTTGTCAATCCTGAACAATCCTGTACTTTTACAAGGGAGTTCAATTGCTATTTGATAGTGAGATGCCTTTCCCAGGTGGCAGAACAAAATTTCTATTGTCCAAGTGTTTGGCAGATCCGCAAATTATACTCCAAAGGATTCAGGAGAGTAAGTTTTCTGTGACCTCCGCAATTTTTTGAACTTAATGATGGATTCAGGATTAAACTTAATGATGGTTTTTGAGATTGATATATATATATATGTATATAAATAAACAGATATATATGTATATATATGTGTTTTTACAAAAAAACCTGAATGATCCCCCTCCATGCGTTTTTTTCGTTTGGAACAGTTTTCGTTTTCCTCAAGATTCGCAGGCTCCACAACGATCTCGGCCCGCCGCTCTGGCCTCAGACTCTGAGGAACAACGCGGCACCAGAACAAGCCAAGTGGAACTGGGGTTCAGCAAGAGTTTGTTTCAAAGATGAGGTTTTGAACCATGATAAGTAATCAATGATTTCTTCTCAAAGATGACGTTTTCAACAATCATAAGTAATCACTATTGCGAGGAAGGGTCCGTAATTGTTCATCATTGCTAGGAAGTATCCTTGGGAAACTTTTCTGAGCCGTAGGCCAGTCATTGGCGATCCCCGAGCAATCAGAGAAACGCGAGCCTGGAGCTGACAACTTCATGTGATGGAAGCAGTCCTGCATGAGTTGATAAGACTCAGTAGTTTTGATAGAATGGTAGTTTATTTCGTATGAGTGTAGATTGCTTCAATGTGATTCATGTTCATTTCTTGATGTTTCATACTACCATACGATCAACACTATCGAAACCATGTTTCTTGAGAAACCATCATTGATCATTCTCATTCACACTCGTACTTTGATGATCATGCGTCAAGGCCGGCCTGGCGAGGAAAAGGCGCATCACAGCTGATCCCAAACAGGTTGTAAGGAGTTATGACATGTTCTGACTGATATATGTATATATATATATATATATATGTATAGCGGTTTTATAAAAGAGTGGTGCCCCCAGTTATAATCCAGTTTGTTAACATTATTAACCATGTATAGCGATAAACCGGATAAACCATGATAAACCAACCATGACTTTGGGGCCCCTCTATCCTGAGAAACGCCCATGTAATCAACTTTACACATCAAGTGCTAGGCATTGCCAGACTAGATCAGCTAGTACCATCTCATGATATTGGTAGCTTATCATCTTCTTGGCTTTGTGTTTCCAATCAGATTCTGTATACAAGTAGCTCATCCTGAACTTTCATGCCGCAGGCCTCGCTCCACCTTAAGAAGGACAGAGAAGGTCTGCATCTCAACTGGGAGTTTTCCAGAAGATTCCAGAGGCATTGAAAGTTGGAGGTGTCGAAGGGAACGTTGTAATTCGAACGCAGCGTACTAGGAACCGCAAATCATGGATTTTTCAAATCAAACAGAAACATAGTCCTTTTGGGTTGTTTTTTCTGGGGGTACGCGGTGAATCCCGTTGATATACTGGTCCTAAAGTGGGCATTCAGTAAGGGATGTAAGGGCAGGGCTGCCGAGGTTTGCTGAAAGCAGTGGCAACTCTATTCCAGAGCGGACAGTGTGCATCTCAGAGCATGGAGCTACCTGCACCTGGTGTACGCGTGTATTTGCAGTCAATGGAGCTACCCTTTAGAAATGATTCAAGTTATGAAGGAACCTGCCAATTTGGATTCCATGGGACTGTCACACGCAGGAGATGGTGAATTTAGTTTGTGCAACACACCAAACATCTTTCCATGGCTCAGGTCTGCCAACGTGAATAGCCTGGACTTTTATGCGGTCGGCAGATTGCTGGGCAAAGGCGCATTTGGAAAGGCGCCGTGGAACGGTCGACGGTTGGACCATCGATCCTCACAGCTGTGATCACTGCCAGGTCAATGTCGCGGTGCACAAGTTGACAGAGGAGACATTGATCAAGTAACACCCGCTAGTAGCTAAGCTATTTGGTTTTCGGGGTATCCCAAGTTTTAGATAATTGTTTAGTATTGTATTGTTATTGTTGTTGCTATCATTACTATATGATGATGATGATGAAGAAGATGATGAGGAAGAAGAAGATGATGGTGGTGATGATGATGACAACTGTTGCTATTCGTATTAATTTATTTGTCAGCACTGGATCACCATGGGGTCGCTGAAGCTGGGCATGTCTGGAGGAGCTCTCTGCCATGAAGCAGTGCGATCGGCGGCGGATGACAGAGGCTGCAGTTGCGAGCGGATGACACCCACATACCCCAACAAGGTGTTTGCGAAAGAATTGGTATTGTATTGTGGATCGTATGTGACACTATTGTTGATGACCTGTGGTTTTTGATGGTATTGTGTTGTTTGGTTTGTTTGTAGAGTTTCACTGCAGAATCCATACACAGTTGATGTTGCGGCCAACTATCAGAATCTTGATATCCTTGAAAGGAGTAATTAGAACTTAGAATCCTTGATATCCTTGAAACGACTCATCCACTTCGCTGACCAACACTGTGAGGCCGGGAGCAAAAAGTGCTTCTTGCAAGAGGCGCAGCTCCAGCAGCGCGGACCTCTCCAATGGTCGCACCTTCAACTTCCCAAACGATCGGAGGTTTTTTTGGGGATAGCCCTACTGGAGGAAACACTCTTATGGGTGTCGGTGAACGCTAAATATCATCAGACATGCACAATTCGTGAGACTTCTCTATGATTCTAAGTCAAACGATGTCTCGATGAGTTCGTATCCTATTCTTGCGATGCTCGAAACGGCTATCAGGTCAGGTCTTGACACTCGCTTTGGGAAACCCACTTAGTTTGGGTGATTTGGGTGGCTTGCTCCTAATATCATGCAATTACATGCAATTAATTGCAATTACATATAGATACAAAGTATGTATATATATATACACCATGGCAACAATCATTGTACCATGGGCCATTATTCACCATGATTCACCTTTTATCAACCATCATCAACCATCATCAACCATGTATTAACCATTTATTCGCCATTTATTTGCCATTTACTTAACCATCACTATGGTTGGTTGACCATAGCAGGTATTACTAACCATGATCTACTTAACCAAGCAGGTATTTACCATAGCCATTTACTAACCATGATCAACCACTATCATAGCTGCTTGGTCGCGACTCCGTTCCGTGGTGCCAGGTGGCCATCATGAAGCGTCTCACGGGCCATGCAAATGTCATTCAGCTCTTTGAGGTGCGCGACGCGACGCGACAAGGGGGCGCCCGGGGCGCCGGTGAAGTGACGACGGTGCTCGTGGTGTTCATGATACGAGTTGGATGATCCGGGTGGATGACATGGCTCATGATGGGTGAAATTTATATATAGTTGATATGATATGATGACCTAGTGGGGTATACCACTAAGCTAAATGATGGGTATGGTATACCATTAACTAGCAGCCTACCAGATTCATGTTAAACCCATATGGGCTTAATGAACTAGGTTAATGAGCTAGGTTATGGTTGATATGATACACGAGTTGGGTATACCATTAACCTATGGTTAATATATAGTGAATATGAACTAATGGTGGTATGAATTAATAGTGGGTGTACCAGAATGGTTGATGATATTGAATATTATGGTGGGTGGTATTACCCTATGCTTGATAATTCTTCATGGTGGTTGATAATGGGTGAGACTGGTTCAGAATGGTTAATAGTGATTAATGGTGCTTAATAATTAAGGTTAATAATGGGGGACAACAGCCAACAATAATGGCTCAACAAGTTCTACTTGGTGGTTTGATTGACATTTTTGTTATTTTGCCCAATTACTTAATGGTGGGTTGACCCAAAGGGGTGGTCTCCCCGTGGAGACTGGGCCCTCCATGGACCCATCGCTCATCCAAGCAGCTGTGGTCGCAAGCGCGCAAAAAATGCATGTGGGCGGAGCTGGGAATATTTTTCAGAGTGGTTGAAACCACCAACCAGATGATCACATTCGGAAGATTTCAGAATGAGCATTAGCCTAGAGAAGCCATCAATTTTTCTGGGCAGTAGAGTTTGGTGAAGCAAATTGCAAGTAGATTACATTTTATCAAAGCATGTGTCCAAAAGGCATCTAAGCTAGTTTTCATGAAAAGTTTTCATGCACGGAACATTGAAATGCTTGATGCGTGATGCTGTTTCAAGCAGGAACCAGAGTAGCAAGCATCGATTTCTTGATTTTAAGTGTTCAGTCAATTAGGTATTTGATGATTTTGGCGCAAAATGGTTGACACTGGAAGTCACGTGGTTCATTCTGAAGAATGATGACAGACTTGCCACAGTCAGTGATGCCACATCCAGGTGGTGGAAACTCCATCCCTGATTGCCTTGATCATGGAGGCTCCCGAATCCACTGGCACTGCAATAAACATGTTTTCTTCAGAGAAACCTAACGAGAAAGATCCTTCTATGATTTCAATCAGTTTCAACAGAAATTCTGGCAGGTGGTTTAAGAATGTTTGAGGGTTGTTTCACTTCTTGACTGCTTGTTCTGCTTGCCATCAGCCTTGCCAGTTTGCAACTGGTGGCGACCTTTTGAAATATGTTCGAAATCGCCGCCGCTTAGCTGAACCCTGTGCAAAGGACCGCGCTCGATATGTGTTCCTTTTACATTTGTTTGTTTCATACTTTCCATGCAGTGCTTCAATCACTTCTGCAGTGTTCCCTTTGACATCTGTTGGTTTGTATACTTTTTCGCAGTGAGGCACAGCTTTCCATGTGGGGTACAGCACAATGGTTTGTGGTTTCAAAGATATTTTTTCCCCTACTTGTAGTAGTTGTGAACAAATGATTGGTCGACTACTAGTTTTCATAAGGATTGAATTCACCAACCAGTAATTTTTGGGTCCCAACCTGCAAGAACCAGAGATGCGCTCGATGTCTCCAGGATCTCTTTAAGCAGCTGCTTGAGGGCTTGGATCACATCCACAAGAAGATGGTCGTTCACAGGGAGCTGCTTGGGTCATGCTGGTCATGAGTGATTGAGAAGGTGCCAGAAACATTTTGAGGCATCAGACTGAGATACATGAGATATTGAGAGACGCGGTGGCTATCGATGCCATCGGTAAATATGCATACCATCATATTGTACGCATATAATACTTCCAGAAAATCACCAAACATCGCCACGCTTCACATCGTTCAACAGCTACAAATCCTAGCTGTGCTTAGTATTCACGACACTTTGGTTCCCACTGAAGGGGTGACAAGTGCGGCAGGACATCAAGTTAGAGAACCTCCTCCTGGACCCCTTCAGCTGCGTAAAGATCGCAGACTTCGGGGTGGCTGCCGCTGGGATCCCCAGAACTTTTGCTGCTCAGAGATCTCCCAGTTGATTCCAAGGAGCATGTCACAGGTACGCGCCCAGGTCCTAGGCATTTGGAGACACTTGTAGGTTGTATGAACAGAAGTTGTATGCATTTCTATGCCTCACACGCATCCAATGTCAAGCCAAGCCGCCCATCGGACGGACAGCTCCAGGTGGTGCAGCCTGACAAGAAGCTCCATGACCATTGCGGAACACCATCGTGCGCAGCTCGATGCTCATTGGATCGCGGCTGCGTGAGGTGCTGGTAGATTTGAGAGATGAAATTCATTGAAATTGTATTCATATATACAAAATGTTCTTCATGTCAGATTTCATATTAGTTGTAAAGTAGCCTGCTGCTTCTGCAAATTCTGAACCATCATGGACAGCGTAAGCGGCGAGCCATCTCACTGCCAGGTACATAGCTCCTGAGATCCTACAAGATATTGGTTATGAAGGATTTCCGGTGGATGTGCGCCAAAGCTTTTTGCTGTGTTTGGTCCCCAGATTTGCAAAGGCCACTGCTGCTTCATTTGCCTCGAAAGGTATGGAGTTCGGGAATTGCCCTTTATGCCATGCTTTGTGGGCGCCTTCCTTTCAAGGCCGCGTGCTGTTGCAGGGTGTTTTGAAGGATACTCAACAGAGACGCGACGCCGCATGCAGGTGTCCATAAGTGGTGTGCCCCCAAGGTGTTAGATAGCTCCATACCAAAACAATATTTAGATACATTTAGATACATTTAGATGTGTGATAAATGTTAAAGAAGCATCTAGATTGCTACCGTGTTCAGTCCTGTTTGGCATTAAATCTCAAGAGCCTCATGGCGGTGAATCTTGTCCAGTCTCCCAGTTGCTCTGCACAGTAATAGTTCTATAATATGATGATGGTCAATAATGGCAATAATGGTTGATCATGGTCGATAATGAGTGACACACCTTGTGACTATCTGAGGGTTGTCCAACTGTGGGATTGCCAGCAGCCAAAGTCCTTGATGGCTCGTTCTTGTAGTGGGAGGCTATACCTATTGATGGTGGGGGATTCTGATGGACTTCCCTTTCCGCAGCGCCTAGCTGAGCCGCTGTTTCAATCCCAGGGCAACAGGATGGGATTATCAACGGATCATTTCGAATTGTTGCTTGGTATTCACTATGAACAGATCTTATTAGCGCTTGACATCAACCATTTTACCAGCCATTCTTAGTCATTGTCAAGCATTATCATCAGTATGAATCACTAAGTAGCATCATCGGCCATTATAATCCAGTTACATCCAGTTACGACATGATTTCCATCAACATCCATCAACTAATCCCTTCCCCCTATTACTAAACCCTCCCCCTCCCTCCCCAAATACTAAGCACCCCAAGGTTTTTTTAATATTGAGGGGGGGGATTTAATATTAGGGGACCCTAATATTAGATTTAGGACCCCAATGATAAAAACCATTTGGGCGTTTAATATTTGCCTTATTCAATTCTGTATTAAAACCTATTCAAAAATTGCAAAAACCAACGAAGGGGACCCTGGTATTAAATTTAGGACCCTAATGATAATGCTTGCCTTATCAAATTATTTATTAAAACCTATTCAAAAATTGCAAAAGCCAACTACACCAAGGGGACCCAAATGTCAAATTTAGGACCCTACTGATAAAAACCACTTTGGTGTTTAGGACCCTAATACTAAACCCCTGAGGCCAAGGGGTTTTTAATAATAGGGGGAAAACCGTTGGTTGGGGCATGTTGTCTTCCTTTTAGTTTTCAATTGCTACAAGTAAAAATACACTCGACCAAAACCAAAAAAAAACTAGAAGTGCACCCCCAAGGTGTTTTTTTTATTCGGGGAGGTTTAGCAATAGTAGGAAGGGATTACTATTGACAAACATATGGTGGTTTCTCAAAATCGAGGATCCCCCAAATCTTCCAACATTAACCATTTGTATAGACCTGTATTAGTAAACCAACCCGTATTTTCAGAAACACTATATCAGCGCATTCGTGCTTGACGGATGTCAGGGGAAGAGCATGTCTGAACTGAAGCGATGCATCCTGCGTGGAAGGTGCGACGGCCGATTCGGAGACGTTGAGCTGGTGCTGTGATGATTTAATATGATTTATGACGCTATGCACCGAACAAACGTGGTACTGTTGGGGGGATATCAACTGAACAGCCCAGTTGAACGATAGACCTGTCGATCAAGAGTACAGTTTATCACTTGGGACGGCTATCAACAATTATGATCCTGTGCTGATATATGGGATACACAATGAGATAAAGGGGTTAAGAGGTAATCGATTTGGCAGTGCGAGCCAAAAGTCTCAGCCCTCTCCACAAAAATGTTAGTACTTCCCAATGCGTGTGGGGATGGCTCGTCGGCGAAATCTAGCATTCAACGACAACAAGCCCATGTACAATTCGACAGAACTTGATCGAGCGGCCCAACTCTGGGCTGATTAGCTTAAATTGATTAGCTTCGCTCTTACATTTGGAGCACATGATTCTGACCTCGGCAGCGATTGCTTCCCTGTCACGTATATTTTTAAACTAACACAATGACCGCAAATTCTATGACTCAACAGATTCTTACTCGAACATGCAGAACGAAATATGCTCAAAATTACTCAAACCAGATCTTTTGACTGATCTACTACCATCCACTCAAACATGCCCAACTCCCATTGCTGCCAGGTACCAATGTCCAGATCACTTGTCCAACGCAGCGTTGCAGCTGATTGCCACGATGTTGACCTTGGAACCCAGGACGGGCGGCACAGGCGCCGTCGGCGCGTTCGACTGGGGCCGCCGCAGCAGCCGGCACAGGAGTCGCGCCACAGTGAGAACGGTGCTGGCGTCGGAATTCTTGCAGGCGGGGGAGGTGGTGGTGATGTACCTGACGAATGATGAGCTATCTTTATATCTGATTTATAGATGTTATATATGACTCATAAGAGATAACTAATGCATATTAATGATATGCATGGATTATGATAGAATATAATAGATGACTAATACTGCTTGAAATAGATGACTAATGAAGACTAATGATGCTTAATGATGGTTAGTCGACGATTACCAGGATTCTCACAGTGATTGTTCATGATTTGATTGTTCGATCATGATTGATCATTCAATGGTTGAAACGGTCAATTACTGGTACATGTCAAGTATGACTAATCATGGTTATGATACTAGCGATTCAGGAAACCGTTGTTGCTTGCTTGCTAGTGAAGAAGAATGGTTCAAGGCCGACTAGCAATGGTTACTGTAATGATGTTTTGGAAATGATTCATGATAGTTACTTTATGAAGTAATTCTGGTTGATGGTGTTGACAATGGTTGACATTTATTTCACTAGATGTCAATAGTCAATAGTGGCTTCATACCCTATTATTTGCTGGTGAGTTCTAGATGACAATTATGTGCTGGTGGGTCCTATTATTATCAAGCCATTATTACCCATTACTACCCTACTATTTGGCCTATTATTCGCTGATCATGGTCAAACATGACAGTGAGTTCTGGTTTTTGCTGTTTTCACTGTCCGAATGGAGCTTTTTCAGGGCGTCAACTCTCGCGCCAGAGAGATCTACGGCCACCTACTGTGTCCAAAGCCCCCAGAGGACTGAGACCTTTTCTTTGCCCGTGGTCCCTTCGTTGAGTTTGGCTTCCTTGTGATTTTGTTCTTTATGAAGTCCAAGATATACATCAAGAGGTACCACAGAAGCGAAAGTCAGGATGGCAAGGCGGAAGGTCGGGCGGAGATCCTGCAGAACGATTCAACGCGGGCCAAGCTCTCGGGGGAGTTGTGGCAAGAATGGGAGCACTTCCAGACCAAGTCTGCGACTGCAGAACGATCTTTTTTGCCACTTGCTATTTGCACAAGGATTTACAAGGTACCAGTATTGTTTCGCTTGGTATTTAGCTTGGTTGAGAAATGGCTTGACAGACTTTCTTGAGGCAGTGCTGCAAAAGGTCTCGGAGTATGGCATTCCTTCTGAGCTGCACTCACTTTGTTGGCTGATGTGCCGTTGTCAACTGTGCATCTATACAGTATGGCTTTCTTTCAGTTTTGCAAGTCCTGCCGACCTGAACTTCCATTCTCATTTTGCGCGAGCATCAAGTTTGCACATGCTGAAGTCTTTCGTCGAATCAAACCATGTGGCAGTGGGTCAAAACCTTATCCCCCTGGCTCCCATCATTAACCAGTGTTTTCCTTATAGTTTGTTGGTTATTAACCACCATTATTGCCAGGTTAATGGCTTGACCCAGCTCGCCATGTCAAAGGAATCCATCTCCTGGCAGATTCAGCTCCTAGGCACACGTAAAGGAATCGATCACCATGGGCAAATTCGACCATGCCACGGCGACGCTGCTTGGACGTTGATTGGACATGGATGGGTCGGATTGCAGGAAAGGCGAAGTCAAACAGATCATGTTATAGTACATATGGTGGTTTCTCAAAATAGGGGTACCCCCCAATCATCCATGAGTAGTCATTTATAGTAGTAAACCCAGCATTTTTTGGGTACCCCTATTCTAAGAAACCACCATATCTATAGATTCTACAGTCAGACTTTATATCATGTCTATTATGTAGATAGATGATTTATGATAATTTCATATCATTGCAAATTTCATGTAATGCCGATAAGATACAGATCTAGAAACACACTTGATACAACATCCCCTCTTTGTTGCTGCCCCTATCAGAATTGGTCACTTTCATGTCTCAACACCTCGGGGTTGGCTGGCTGGTTGGCTGGTTGGATGGTTGGATGGTTGGATGGTTGGCTGCTTGCTTGCTTGCTTGCTTGCTTGCTTGCTTGCTTGCTTGCTTGCTTGCTTGCTTGCTTGCTTGCTTGCTTGCTTGCTTGCTTGCTTGCTTGCTTGCTTGCTTGCTTGCTTGCCTCGGGGTTGGCTGGCTGGTTGGCTGGTTGGATGGTTGGTTGGTTGGTTGCTTGCTTGCTTGCTTGCTTGCTTGCTTGCTTGCTTGCTTGCTATCTACAGTGCTACTATTCTCAGTGAATGATGACATCAATAGCTATACCATTATCCATTTGTGACTGATCATACCATCACGCGTGTGAGGACGCATACCATGAGGCAAGGTCCCCGGCGCGGGTGGTCGGCAAGGTTCCATCTTCTGGCCCAGCAAATTGTCCGCCGGAGAGTCGCAAGCTCAGCACCAGAGAGTTGCAAAATTGACAAAATTGGGCAAGAGAAATGCACTGCGCTTTTTTGCAGTTGCAGTTGCTGTTGTGTTTGATGTTGCTGCTCTCTTACTGTTCAAAAAAAGGTGTTGCTCCATGTTGCTTCCGTTGTTACACTTGTGGTTGACATCGTTGTCGTTGTCGCTGCTGCTTGTGCTGTTGGGTTGCGGCAGTAGTAGGTTATGGTATTATGGTAGTACTGCTGTTGAAAGTAGTAAAGGAAAGTAGTAAGAAGCAGTAGTAGTCCTTAGTAGTGGAGTAGTAGGAGTAGTAGGAGTAGTATGAGTAGTATGAGTAGTGGGAGTAGTAGTAGCAGTAGAAGTAGTAGGAGTAGTGGTAGTAGGAGTATACTGCTTGATATGCTGCGCTGTGTGCCGTTGTGCATATCAATCCTCATACGCCTTTCCAGAGGCTACGAGGCAGAGCGCAGGATCAGAGGTAAGTGCTGCGATGCCTACGCGATAAACTGAACGCTGTGAGATGGCTACGTGATGCTACGCGGATGGTACAGATAGGCTATGCCGAACGTTTACGTGAAAGACTCCATGAGGCTGAGCTCAATGCAAGGTATGCTGCGCAGAGAGTTCCTACAGACCCCCAAAAACTCTCTACTCATGTCGTCTGCATAGAGATGCGAAGCCCTGAGTCATGTTGTGTTTTTTCTTTATCGCCTTTTTCATTTGTTTCTCGGTACAATGTCGCTGCCAACGTTGATGCGGCTGTTGTCAATGCCTTTGCCATGGCTGAAAGTGTCATTGGCTCTTTTCACTGCTCAGATGCTGCTTTGTTTCCCACCCAACTTCAACCCAACAAGTGCCTACAGCAGGCACATTCCCTTCAGATCAGCGTGGAACCCAATGCAGGCGCGCAAAGGCTTGTGGCAGCATGTGGCTGGCACCCACAAACAGCTTCCTGGTCAAACGCGACCAGTTCCACAATTGGTTGGTTTCCGGTGGTTTCTGATGGTTTCCGACCGGAAAAAATATAAACAAACATATATTATTTTGGTGAAACTGGCTGTTTGCCAAACTTATTTTGGCAATTTCTGGTATAGTTATTTTGTTGGGGTACAAGGGTCACGCATTTTTTAGACATGGCTGTCTGGTCAAAATTGTCGTAAATAACGTCTATTTTGTTTATTTTGAGGGTTTTGTCACTATTTGGTTTCATACTTATCCCCAAAACTTCAGGGGACTGCCTAAAATTGTTGCCAATGCTGCTACAAACAGTAGTTTTTGATCCTGCTGTTTCTCCAAACACACAGGGAAAACGCTGTTTAGTCTCCCTTATTCAAATGTTCATCACTGCCAGAAAATGCAAAGATGCTTTTTTTTGTTCTCGGGTTGTTTTGGGACCAGCTGGTTCTATAGATATGATGTGATATGACATGATACGATTTGTGTAAACACTCTTCTTTACGTTAATTGCATGATGTATCTCATGTGTTTGCACGTTACACATCATATTCAAGTATACAGCATGTAGGATGCATACAAATGTGGTATATCATACACATAGATACTGTATATGACGCACATAAGAAAGACATGAAGTGTAGACGTCATGTCAGATGCATAGGAATGAATGAACACATCATATACCAATATACATGATACACAATATGTATGATATATATGTATATATATTTAAAAAAACTATACAATAGTATAGTATCCATAGTACACATAGTATCCATAGTGATTGTACATGTCATACTCAACACAATATACTAATAAGTACTTATCCAGCAATACTAGTGATATACTTAATCAACTCAATATACAGCCAGCAATACTGATGATATACTGACTCAACACAATGTACACTAGAGCTTCCATGGCAGTGTGTCAAGACTTTGTATACCTGGTTCCCCTATCACTAACCATTACGTTCCGTGTTATTATTGCTTAGTATTATCCCCCATTATTGGTTTTTTAACATATTCACGCATAGCCATATATAGCTGGTATATCCCTGAGGAATGTTGCTTATCATTCTCTATTGTTAACCATTAACCAGCTAGTGAACCATTGGTTGGATGGTTGGTTGTTATTGACCCATAGGCCCATAGCAATGTACGAATATCGTCCATCAAACCACAGGCGGCTTGGCCAGGAGATCCAAGGACGACAGCGATCGATGCTGAGGAAAGCCACGAGGAGTCGCGAGTCGTTCCGAACGATGAGACCCGAACGCAGGGGGCTGGAAGGTTGGCGATGGTTAATCACGCTTAATCAGAGGGGATAGTACGGGTCAGTGATGGTTAACAATGCTTAGAGCCGATAGTGGTGGTAAATCATGGCTAGCATAGTGGTTTTCCATGCCATTTTCTAATGCCTACGGTTGAATCAGAATTGATTGGGGCATGAAAAAGCCCACCGTATGTTACTAGATGGTTAAAAATGGTTCATGGAGGTAGCAGCCGACACAAACCAACCATACTCAATGAAGATGGTTCATCGTCAGTGGATGGGATTGAGAATCTCACTCTTGGTACAAGGTGTGTATTCTAATGGATGATGTGTACCTCATCGTCATGTACTGGGAGCAGCCATTGCGCAACTGCCACATAAATTTTGTTGGGACAAGGACATTTTTTGCGGGTGAACTATGGTCTATCCCGATTTTGTTTAGCCAATGTTGTCTCGTCTCTGCATCTTGATGGTTTCACGTGCTCATACAATTTACGGATTGATTTGGTCGGATTTGATACAGCAATTCAATCTAGGCAGCTAAGTTCATGCAATTTGGAGACCAGCATCTTTTGGCACCCGGTTTCTGGATAATTATAGTCCTTGCATTTGATACTGGTTCTCCCGCATCACTTTGGCGCATGTGTGCCAGCTGCAATGTGGAGCCAAGGCACAGGATCACCCGATGATCGATGGTGAACAGATGGTGAACAGATGGTGCATGCATATTCATTTTCTCTAAATCTAAATTTCATGATTTTCCAGGTTGTATGTATATCTAAGTATATTATATATATATATGTTTCCATTTTATTGCCGTTGTGATGCAAAGGCGTTCAATCTTTTTCGCAAGGAGGTGCCTGGATAGAAGTCATCAAAGAGAAATGAACCTTTTCATAGCCCTCCGACACGGAATCGCGTCATAGATACCTTTTTTCCTCGCAAGAGGGTTCGAATGGCATCCCGCATGAGCGTGAGAACTTGAGCATCATGGTGTTGGCAATTTCAGCCATTCTTCATTTTTTCGAACTAGCATGAACTAGCATGAGCTGACACAAGATGCACACAGTATTGGTGTTTCTCAAAGTAGGGGACGACCCCACATCATCTTAGTTGTTGCTTAGCCATTATTGTTAGGTATGATCCCCTACTATTAATCATTACCAATGGTTCGACTTTAGACACCAGCACATAATTCACCATCAACTCACGATTTTTGTTGTTTAACCAGTTCAACCATTATTATTAGTGATTATCCCCATGTGAAACCACAGTACATTATCCACGTGTATAAGATGACTCATGGTTATTCTATTATTGGTGATTCACATGATTATCCCTATTTTTCGCCATTATAATCCCGATGTGGTAGTGGGGTCAAAATCCTTTCCCCCTGGTTCCCCTGTCATTAACCATTGTTTTCCTTATTATTTCTGCTGATTATCCCCCATTAATTGGCTCATAGCTCATAACCATGTGAAGACACTGTATTTTCGTGTGTTGGAACTTTGTTCAGTGTCTCCGCAGGACCTGGATGGTGGAACGGGTGACGTGTCAACGCTGATTGGGGCAGCACCGTGCTGAAGTGCTGAAGAGCACATTTTTTGCGAAGGGGATTTGCTATGTGGGCCCCTGAAAACAACCTTCAGACTGACTCGATTTTATAAATATAGATCTAGACATCTAGATTTGTAATAAACAATACATCTAGACTGTGACTCTAATTCGTAAACTGTAATGAACCTTTACATGTAGACATCTACATCTAGTTGCAATCTGTACGTAAACCTAGATCCTGGACGCATGCAGACAGATAGACACAGATCCACAAAGCACAGAATTCGGACAGCGAGGATCCAAAGGCACCTTTTCGTCCTTACGGACAGTCCAAAGTTATCCTGATTCTTATTATTAGCTTTGATTATCCCGGTATAGTCATCATTGATCATCATCGTCGTCGTCGTCATCATCATCGTCGTCGTGTCGTCGTCGTCACCATTGCAGCTCATCCTTGCTGTAGTCTTTTCTGACATTTTCAGACCTCTGATTCACTGCTTCAGACAATCAATGACTCAATGACTGGCTAATTTGGTATAGCTGATTGTTTGTGTAGCTGATTTTTGTACAGCTAAATCAATCATACACTATTTTTTTGTATAGCTGATTTCTGCACGTTTCCGGGGCCCAAATCCAAATCTTCTTCGTTTTGCACCACTGCTAGATAGTAGGGCCGGAGCTTTCTGCAGAGTAGCATTGTTCCGGAAGGGATTATTTGTTGTTGCCGTTTGGTGCCATGAAGAATCTCTCTTTGATGCGCAGGATCCCAGCCACTTCAAAGTGTCAGATAGTCTCAAATCTTTTGGTTTATCGCGCACCAGCCAGCAACATGGAATGACTTAGCAGCTCCGCCTAAGGCGGATCAGCTGTACAAAACTTTTGGAATAGCTACTGCAGGAGCGAGCAGGATGTTAGTTGATCAAAGTTACGAGTCAAAACTGAGTTACTAAATGACCTGGGTCCAATGTCCAATCATTCTGACCCATGCTCATACCATCTGACAAAGTTTCTGAAGGCAATCCCCGAGCTGCCATTGTTTTCCCTCTGCTTTCCATGCTTTAGTCATCTTTCGGCACTGATCTTGGCGTGGCAGCATGTGACTTGTTGATGATGCAGATAGCTGTGACATTGTAGCTCTTGTCAGACAAAAAATCCTGCTCCCGACCGGATGACCAGGTTGAAACCATCCTTGCCAAAGTTATGTCAGAGGGAGACAAACAATCATGGATATCTGTAGTCCAATATGAGGCATTAGAACAGATTATATAGAATATATAATCCCATTGTACATGCGCACATTTGTAGACATTTGACATGTCTCGTTCATGCAGTTGGGGTCGGTGAACGTTGTCATATAGCAATTGGATATGAAACAATCCAAGCATATCCGATCAGTTATCTTGAATTGACATAGGTCTGATGGATCACAGCCACATTAAAAGTTGGCCGAGTGAACATCTCAATCAAATTCTGAACTGAGTTCGATTCATGATACCTGGAGATACCTGGAGGACCCTGAGAGAATCCCTGCGAACAGGGAGGTGATGAACAATCGAAGAGGCTGAGTGTTAGTGCCAGTAGTCTTTCGTGACTTGCATGACACGAAATCTGCATCCAGTAGGGACAACATGTGACGATTCTCCGTGGGTTTCCACAGGTGCAACCAAAATTTTGTGTCATTGAATTTGCCAATACCATCCAATGTTTGTTTTATATCTGCAAAGCGAAAGAAGAGCTCTGACTGTGGACATAGCAGATGTCCATTGGCATCCTTTGTTGAACATGCATTGCCCTCCCATGAGTTTCATTAAGCTTCATCTCACGAAGATCACGTGTACCACTGTAAAGATGGGTTTGAATTGTATAGATCCAGGAACAAGTCATCTTGTACCGTGGTTGAAAGATGATAATGATGGTTAATCATTGTTAATAATGGTTAAACAGCTACTATATGATGGTTTCCTGGTGGTTAATGATGGTTCATTAGCTAATTCTATGTTGAAAGATGTTCACCAGTACCGTTTTCAAATCTGCATACCTCGTCCTTGACCGGGATCAAAGCCAGCCGTTGGCATGGAGCCCATGCCTCGCAAAGTGCCTATGCTGCATGTGGTAGATAGGGTGGAAACTTAACCAGTTGGTGGTCTCAAATTCTTTGAGGTCCTTGGAGGCACGGCACAATGACACAAAGTAGCACAAACATGCGAGCTTTTGCCGAGGAGTGGAAACGTCAGAACATGCCAGAACATATTCCTTTGATTTGGAACGCTTTAATTCAAAGCGTCTTATCTTCAGCAGACTGGGCAAATGCGGATGGAGCCAGAATGGCTAAACGGTCATGGCCATGGCTTCTATCAGGACGGGATTCAGACCATGATTCCCATGTTTTGTCCCCTGTTTCTGCAGACATGGTAGATATGGTAGCATGCTGGGAAAGAATCTTCATTGCCGCAAGGGCCTCAATGACCCATATAGACTGAAATTGCTGCAGTGGCAGAATCCTACACTGAACTTATTATACCTTACCCCCCAAAACAGCATCTTTTCTTCAGCCATGACTCCAGCCGGACGGCTGCGCTCGCAGGAGGATGACATGTGCTTTCCCAGGACACCCAAAGAAAGGGTCTGAAGCTGAGAAGCAGTTGGTGGTTTCAACTTGTTTCAACCATGACGTTTTCCTTTCCTATGTCGGGTTCTGGAGTACTCTACTGACTGTAAATCGGGTATACTCAAATCACCGGATGAATTGAAATAGGGCATCACACGTCGCAGACGTTCGTTCTCGAACAACTGAAAAGCAGGAAATGACCGTGGCAGTTGGGGCTCAAACTAGTCATTTTGGGGCGAATTTGATACTGGTGCGTCAGGTCCAGAAGGTGGCAGAAATCCATGTGCACTTGGAGGATGACGTGGGGCTCTTGGTCCAAGCAAATAGGTTGAAAATGCTTCAAACACCGGATGGTCAGTATCCAAAAGACGAACTGGTGCTTGATGGTCCAAGTAGTTTATGTTCTACAGTAGATGGACAAATTCATGAACCCCCTGGCTATTTGTCATGTAACTTTACCCCTTACCCCTCAAAATCCAGCATGATTTCAATGTTTGCAATTGTAAGTGCATCAGGTTTGATTCCAGTCTCGGGGTTTGATTCGTTTCGTCCATTCGCGCCGAGCCAGATCATAGGAGGGCTGGGCTTGAATAATTCATCCGAAAACGGTAGGTCAAAGGAATTCGGTTGACATCCCAACCAATGGAAACTTGATGGAACTTGTGGTATGAAGCAGACCGTCCAGTATGGAAGAAAAGCCAAAGTTTGGTCTTTCAATTAACCGTTTAAACTTATAACTAATATCATTATCCTATGGTTAATTGAAAGTATCAGTTTAAATAGTTATTGATAATACTGTATATTATCCTATGGTTAATTGCTTGTTTCATTCAAACAAACCGGTGGTTTTGGGCGGCTTGGGCGTAGCTACTAAGCTTAAACAGGACAGCCAAAGCCATCGAGGCCCGAGTCCTCGTGTGCCGGCGGCGCGTCTTTGCCAACCGCGTGGTGAGGTTGTGGGTCCAGGACTGCCCAGCGTGGGGGGTGAACCAAGGGTTAGAAACCCACAGAAATGGTGGTTTCTCAAAATAGGGGACCAACATAAATGGCTGGTTTGTACTATAAATGGTTAAACAAGGATGATTTGGGGGTACCCCTATTTTGAGAAACACCCAAATGGTTAATGTTAACTCTCTGGATTAATAAACTGCTGGTTTTTCGGGGATACCCCCTATCAATCAACCAGGGGTTTATTAATCCTGGGTAGATATTAAATTTGAAAGGCGTTCCAGGTCAGTTGGTATGCCAGTTGGTGGTCAATCAAAGGGCATAAAAAGGCAACAGATATACCGGTGACCACCAGTCACATGGGGGGTATGCTGTATAACAAACATCGGAATATGAGCGTTGATAAACAAACGTCACCACTGTCAATGAGGTGTGATGGTATAACCAACAACATAACGCGGAGCCAATGACCGCTGCCACATGGTGAACCAGGCCAGGTTGGTGCTCAAGTTAATTGCCATCTTGCAGGTTACCACATGGTAGGATCAGTTTCAGGTTTGGGGAACGACCAATAACCCAGGGGAATTTCATGGGCATAGGCCTCCCCCATTTGTAAGCAGTCAATCTCACTCAAACCTCACAACTCCAGAATCGAGATGACCTTTTTGCCTGTTTTCGCAAACTATGCCCTTTGTTGGCTACAGAGACGGGCCGCTGCAACAACACTTTGGGGACTTGGGGACAGCAACATCCCTGGTAAACGTCAATTTGCAGCATTCATGCGTGCCAGGGCGACGAGGTCCAAGTAGGTCCACATGGTCATGATGTCGTCCATAAATTGGATCCCCCATAGCCACAGTGATCCACAGACATGGTTACCCATCGCTGCTGGTAGCTTGGAATCATAGCTAGGATGCGCCAGAGCTGTTCGGGATCCACATCTGTGCTCGGGACGAGGCTGCTGACATTGGCTGGTGTGCCAGCGTGACCAGGCAACCTCTGATCCACTTGAGGTAGAAACATAGGTTTCTTGAAATAGAGGGTCCCCGCGAATCATCCTTTATTAACATTTATTGACCATCTATTTTTAGTAACAAACCACCCATTTCGGGGGTAACCCTATTCTAAGAAACACCCATGCTATGAGTAGATGAAGTGGGCGTCGTTCCCATGATATTCTTATTAATTCTTTTGGTGGTTTCTCAAAATAGGGGTACCCCTTTTATTGTAATAAACCAACCATTTTTGGGGTACCCCCATTTTGAGAAACACCCTTTTTGGACTGGGGTGAACCATCATGGCTATCACTGCGGGGTATTTCTGTTCGCCTGCTGGTTGCTGCCAAAGGCTTTCGGAGGATCTGGTCAGTTCTTCATTGCTGATGAGAATTTGACGACGCCTCAGCGAGACCACCTGGCAGTTGTTTGTGGAAAGCTTTGGCATGGCATTGCTGTAGTCCCTTCGACCCATTGCTACCCACTTCTGCTCGGAAAGTCACATGAAGCGTCATGAAAAGATAATGAAAGCTGCCAAACAGGTGGTCTTTCTTTCGGCTATCGACTCTGTGACGGCATGGCACAAGTCCAAGTAGGTGTCAAATGAATTCACCATGATCCACCGGCATCAAGTGGGCGCCTGGCCAGAGGGACGATTGTATAACTTGTCGGACCAAGCAGCATAGGGGTACAAAACCTACCACCCCACAATCAATTCTAGAGGGTTTGTTATCGTTTCCCCGTGGTCAGGGAAACCCACCAGGGGGGTGCTCCCAGATTTCATGGTTTTCCCCGTGGTTTCACACTCCCCAAAGCACTGGTAGCTGAGGCGGCACGCCTACCGCCACTTTGCCCGGGGACGCCTGGGTGAGCCATGCGGAGCTTGATTTTGCGCCCTTGGGCAGATATTGATATTTTTGCAATGGGTGAGTTTTAAGGGGTTATATCATCTTATATCTCCATTGATTTTAATGGTTGATATCATCAGATGTTGATTGGTTGGTGTTTTTTCATCTTTTATGGTCCTCAATGTCTGGGATTTTTTGTTCATTGACTAGTGACTAGTATTTTCAGAGTGGTTGAAATCACCAGCCACCCAAGCTTTCCAGAAAATTGGTGGGTAAAAAATCCGATCGGTCTTGTGGTGTG
This sequence comes from Symbiodinium kawagutii, assembly GCA_009767595.1. Taxonomy (NCBI): domain Eukaryota; class Dinophyceae; order Suessiales; family Symbiodiniaceae; genus Symbiodinium; species Symbiodinium kawagutii. Next base: position 326,707 of record VSDK01019063.1, read on the forward strand.
AACAGCCAAGGGTACAGGTTGCCATGTCTTATGACTCATTTGATCCACGGTATCACTACAATGTGCAAAACATCACAAGACCAAGTGCAGAGCTTGACCAAAGATGCTGACAGCAGGGATCCAGAATACTTCACCACCTTTTCTTATGTTCATCTTCCAGCGTGGTTTTACGATACCAAAAACGGAATGGTTCGGCTTGAGCTGCAAAATGCCTTGGTCAATTCTTTGCCGAGAACGTTTGCCATGGCAGGTGGCTTTGGTGCAGATATGGCCGGACAGGGTTGCTCGATACAGGCAGCTTGCTGCATCCAGTTGTATCAAGGTCTCCAGCGAAATCTGACAACAATCCACTATCCATATCTGCAAGAAAACACAAGCTATTCATGACTACTGATGCCAATTCATGCATTTCTCCAGTTTATGCAGTACTCCAGGGTAGTTCATCATAATTGATTTGCCTCGATTGATCTCATATTGGGGGGGGTTCTGTGGTCTTCCGCGGGGCATTCAGAGGGCTTCGCCTGTCGAAGGCGCACCCGCCTATATGCATGACTCCGCTCATGGAGGCAGGATGTGCTTTGCAACTAGCTTGCGTTTAGGTTATATAATTTGTTTATATCATGATAGTTAGTATATAGATTGTATATAGTTGATTTCACAATACTTTCATGATATCCGAATGGAGAAATCAAATATATAATATATTGAAATATATTGAACATATATAATCTATATACTATATATACATATTTAAACATACAATGTTACAACATCCTTTGATATATTGGACACATCTGACCACTGCTACCCTTCTTCGCTTTCCATTGCTGCAGGTGGCCCTGACTGAGGAATTGGTTCGGGAGCCTGGCGGTTCATCTCTCCGAGGTTTTGAAGCGGCGCTGGGGGTTTGAAGTCTTTAAGTTACTAGCGCACACAAGTAGCAAAAAACACAGCTGCAAAAAAGAAGTGAGCCAGATTGACCTAGAATAGATGGACAATGATGCTGAGAGATTACACGGTAGCCTTGGTGCAAGGGATATCCCGGATGTGGCCATCCGATGATTTGTTGGGAGACCGGCGCCATGGCGCTAGCCATCAGCTTGGACCTCATCCATTAGGCTTGATGACCCGAAGGGGATCCCTTCGGTCTGTGCGGGAATGTGGTGCAGTTTCAAGATAACGTCATGACTCGATTTGCACATCAAAAGACCACGCACTGGGTCCGGTTGGGGGGAGATCATCGTTGTGCTTGGTTGAGGTGTCCCACCGTTGGTGTTCGATAAGAAAAACAATGCTAGGGCGGTTGGGGTATCACATGGTACAACCATTTATAGCTGCACCTGGGATGGAAGGGGATCCCTGCTTGCCACGTGAGTTCAAGGTGAGATTTGACAATCCTGGAAATGATTCCTATATGATCCTATGTTATGGGGGGTTCTCAAGAGATGGGACCGTCATGGACCCTCCAAAATGGTGAGTTAGTACTAGAAATGAATAACAATGGGTCATTTAGGGGACTCCTATTTAGAGAGATCACCATATATAGTGGAAAACCTACCGGCAATCCTGCAGTTATGCCAGGGACCCCACAGCCATCAGCTTAGGTTGCAAGCTTGCTGGATGCTGTTTGCTTCGAGGCGCACTTTGATGTCCATGGCTTGCAGACAACTGGCTGTACGTGCTGTTGGTTGTGGGCATTGCCAACGAATGTGTCGGTACTCGCAAATTCAATGTCTATGTCAATGTACGTTGATGTGGTCTTTCAGGGTGATTAGATTCAATTTGGGCGGCAGTTCAATTCAAATACCAGCTATATTGGGACATATTGGGACAACCCTCTAGGAATCTCTACACCTGTCAATTGGGTGACAGGAGACTGCATGGTGCAGCGATTTGTGCTCTTTCAGCAGCCCTGACAGGTCAACAGCTTTGGAGATGAATGGTGTAGCCGGCTTGCTTGAACTATCTTGAAGTACTCAACTGTTTTAATGAACTAGTAGCTTTGGAGATGAATGAAGTACTGAACTGTCCTAATTGGTTCAAGAAACTTGAACAAATCCTTGGTTCCTTGCTTGCTATTGGTTCTTGTACTCAGATATAATACAAAACATGACGAGCTGCGAAACTTTGCATGAATTTGCCCCCCTGGTCATCAGCTATCGACTAAAACTAAAAAGAACATTTTGCGTATTTAAGTAATTTCCTGGCACCATTGATGGACAGCTTCATGGTGATGACGACAAAGGTTTATCTACCTCCCTGGCTTTGGCAAAGCGAGAGCAGAGGCACAGGATTTCCTCTGGGTGCGTCCAATGAATTCTTTCTGGAATCAAGGGAGGGTTGTGAGTGTTGTGATCCTCAAAATGTGTGAAGGAATTCTCAAAACATTCCCAGCCGTAACTTTTCGGTGAGTCAACTCATGTTAGCTCCACGTGGCTCCACCATAGATTTCACTTTTTCAGGGAACTCTGATGGCAACTCCACCCGTGAAATCGCCATGGCGAGGAACCCCGGCACGTTGCAGGTACCACAGGGCCCAGCCATGCGTGTGGCCTCGCAGATCCCAAGGCGGAGACCCCAATCTGCTGACACGCAGAGTCGAGGCTGGGGTCACCAGTGGCGGAATCGTTTCAAAGGATGAAGTGATTTAGACCAAACATGTCAACGGTGTGGTGGTTTCCTGATGTTTCCTGATCATTTATCAACACTGGGGGTTCGTATGATAGCTTGTGATATGATGACGATGGAGCATTGCAACCGAACTTTGAAGCTGCAACCAGTGTTCATTAGCCAGTCTGGATGTCAATTCACAGGGGCACCACAGATTTGGCATCGCAACTTCACCGCCATCATAGTCACTATTTATCATTCCAGAACTCATCTGATTCTCAAGACAGTTGATTCTTGACAATATCCTGATTCTTGACAGTTGTGTTTGTTTCCCTCTTTGTCTCTCTTTGTCTAAAAAGCTTTTATGCACATGCAGTGTGGGTGTGTAAAGCCTAAGACGGCCTACTTCTGCATGTTGGATGCCTGTTCTGACTCGCTACCTGCCAGGTGCAAGGGGATCGAGACAAGGCCAGTCCTGCCAGTGACCTGCCAGTGACAAGTCATGTCCTGCGGTGCCAGGCCTGCTGGCTTCGACGTACCGCCGCAGGTCAACGGGTCCGGTGGGTCAAGGAGAACCAGCAGGATGGGGGTCATTAGTTGCCTATGATGTTACATGTTACATGATGTTACCTGTGTTTGTTATCCTAATGTCTTTGCATTTGGCGCGGCAACTGCAATATGCCGCCCAGGGTGATCCATCGTAATCCATCGTATCATGTGCACAGTACACTTCCAGACCTTACGTTGAACAACGCTTGCCAAGTTTCACGAACAATGAGAAGCCAGCCATTCTCAACTCACCTTTGGGTGGTTCAAGAAGTTGACAAGTTTTTCGGTCTATTTATCCAATCCAGTCATTGTCCAGACTGCTACCGGCTGCGGACGAGTTGGTTGCTATTACCGTGCACGCTTAAAACTGGCCACGCCATATTTGTGGATGGTTTTGCCATGTCATGCAGGTATCACCGAGGGTCAATTCATCCTCCTCTGAAGCCAGCTAGAAGTGACCCGCGCTAGCGACATGTGGCACGAACTCCAGATTTCGCAATGGTGCATGTGATTTATAATTGTTTTGGTTTGGGATGTTGCTGGGCCGGCAAATGATTGATTTTAATAGCGGGCCCCCAAGAGAACAAGGGTTTTGCACCAAAGTGGGTAAAGACCTTTTGAAAAGCCTCCATATACCCATTGCAATCCATGACAAGTATGACTGTGTCCACTATTAAGTCACTATTATGGGTGTTTCCTAAGATGTCGAAAGCACAAACATGTTGGTTTGCCATTTCAAGAAAACTGAACCCCATGGAAATAGTAGCAATAGAACGTCTCTGAAAAGGCTCCAATTAGGGGGCTTCTTGCCAAAGACTCCGCTGAATAACTCTCATTCGGGTGGGAAAGCGGTATTCTTACTTGTATCCGAGGTCAATTCTGGGAATACCAAGAAGGCAAGTCAGTACATCGATAGGTTTTGGAAAAGGTAACTTGCACAGGAATATGTGGGTGAAAGATGATGAAGGTTTTTTTTTTTCTGTTGTCAGGTGCTTGGGATGCTAGCAGTGTGGACTGCATGCCTATGCCCCGCAGTTCCCATTTTAAGATATTTTAAGTGTTGGTTGGATTCTGTAGAGGAAAAGGGGAGAACAGTTGCACCAGGCCAGATTGAAAACATAATTGCTTATGAAACATCGAACGTGACAAGCGCAAGCGTCATCAGGTCTGACTCTGCCTTTCATCAAGCTGGGCCAATGCGAGGCAAGGTGACAAGCAGACCACGTGCTTTGCCAAAATTTCAGTGCCAGACTTTAACAACACAGGTGTGTCCTGAAATGATGATACCCCCAAAATTGATGGTGAACCCCAAATCGTTTCTTACCCCTTAGCCTACTAGTATTATCCATTACCCCACTAATATTACCCATTACTGCACGAATGCATGTAATTAATCGAAATAATCATTATCCACTACCCTACTAATATGACCCATCCATTACCTTACTAACATCCTGTGTAATGTACATGTAATCAGTAATCATTCTTAGAACGTTTTGGGAGAAACCACACGGCCATTTGACAGCAACAGGCCACTTTGGCGATCCATCCCAGCTGCTGGGGAATCGACTCAGGCAGCGATGCTGTGGTTCGATGAAGCTTCCATGCTACAGACGCTAGGGACCGTTTGTCAAGCCATGAGTTTGATAACATCGCATAGTGGTTGTGGTTGTGGTGGTGTTGGTGGTGGTGGTTGTTGTGGTTGTGGTTGTGGTTGTGGTTGTGGTTGTTGTGGTTGTTGTGGTTGCTGTGGTTGCTGTGGTTGCTGTGGTTGTTGTGGTTGTTCTTGTTGTTGGTGGTGTTGTTGTTGGTGTTCTTGTTCTTGTTCTTGTTCTTGTTCTTGTTCTTGTTCTTGTTCTTGTTCTTGTTCTTGTTCTTGTTCTTGTTCTTGTTCTTGTTCTTGTTCTTGTTCTTGTTCTTGTTCTTGTTCTTGTTCTTGTTCTTGTTCTTGTTCTTGTTCTTGTTCTTGTTCTTGTTCTTGTTCTTGTTCTTGTTCTTGTTCTTGTTCTTGTTCTTGTTCTTGTTCTTGTTCTTGTTCTTGTTCTTGTTCTTGTTCTTGTTCTTGTTCTTGTTCTTGTTCTTGTTCTTGTTCTTGTTCTTGTTCTTGTTCTTGTTCTTGTTCTTGTTCTTGTTCTTGTTCTTGTTCTTGTTCTTGTTCTTGTTCTTGTTCTTGTTCTTGTTCTTGTTCTTGTTCTTGTTCTTGTTCTTGTTCTTGTTCTTGTTCTTGTTCTTGTTGTTGTTGTTGTTGTTGTTGTTGTTGTTGTTGTTGTTGTTGTTGTTGTTTGATGTGGTCAAGCAATGTGGAGGGATGTGGAGGACGCAGTGGCAGGTTTCCTGTTGACAGCCGATGAGCCAGGTCCATGACAGGCAATTGTCAAGAGATGGCACACACAGCTTTACCCGGAGAACCTGTCACAGGTGTGGCCGTTGAAGAGTTGAGGGAAAAGCATCAGATCTACTGAGTGTGCCATTTCTTATGATATTGAATTTGTTCATCACTTGAGGCCGCAGCCATTTGTTTGCCCAAAAGCAGAAGGGCCGATGTGCAGTCATGGATGATGCTCTCGGTTGATCAAGATGATCCGCCTCTTGTGGGTCAATCCCGCACAGAAGAGAGAGCCAGAAAGACAAATGTGGCAGTCTGCATGTATTTATTTTTTGCGCGTGCAGTGCAGTATGCCATCGCATCGCGGGACTTTCTAGACACCTACATTTTGGACATATCTGGCTCCAATGAAAAAGTTGGGCAAATTGAGTCCATTTGCGGCATTGCAGCCCTTGTCATCTTGATGCCATGTGGATACTTGGCAGACCGTTGCAGACGCCTAACGTTGCTTCGCTTTTTGGCAGTGGCAAAGGCACTTCCAACTCTCATGGCATTCGTCTCAGTGCGACAAAAGAATTTGATTCTTTTGCAGGTCGCAATGGTGCTTCTTGCGGTGGTTCCATGCAGCATGAGCAATGGTTTTACCTTTACCCAAGTCATTTTATTTGTTGCTTCAACCTGTGCCACAAGAGAAACCCAGTGAAAACACATCCTTCATGATCCTTTCTATACTATTTACATCTTTATCATTCTTTACCCTTTCAAACGCCTAGCAACTCAGCAGTGATGTGATCTCAGGTCAATGGGCCCTTTGAGCAGGTGTTACAAGTCTTCTTGGTTGACAATAGCCTCCCAGAGCAACGCACCCTTTTCTTGAGCCGGAAGGAAATGCTATCCTGGCTGGGAACTGCCGTGGGTCCTTTGCTTGCGTTGCTGTTGGTGAATTTGCATGCAGATACTGGATGGTCAGTTCCACTCTTACAAAACGTCATTTGTGCCGGTCTGATTGGATTCTTTTTTGTTGAGCCAGCTGTTCTTCTTCTGCGAAATGCAAGTCCGTCCGCGAAGCAGACCGATGCCAGCGCCTCCGCTTTAGCTCCTTGGACACAAGAGGTGAAGTGCGGGGTGAGGAAGCAATGGCTGGTACCTGTTTGGACAGAGATTATGTGGGGAGCTACGCAGATTGCCGGTTCACTGAGTCTGAAATATGTTCCACTCTTCTTCCGCAAGGACTTCTCTATGAGTCCCTCAGGGCTGATGATACTGCGCGTAGCCGAGAATCTCTCCTTGGCTGCGATGAACTGGGCTACACCGGTGATTTCTGCAAAGATGGGACGTGCGTGGGCTGCGATTTTATTCATTTTTTCTGGAGGACTGCTGATGCTTGGTGTTGCTGCCACTTTACACCAGACCTGGCTAGCTGCCACTTTATTCATTCTTCGTACTACCTTTGCAAGAGCCAATGTGCCTTGTGTCCAATCCATCATTTTCGAATCAGTGCTTCCTAAGCATCGTGGCCGATGGACTGATGCTTGTCTGCAGAGCTGCGAAATGCTGCAAAGCTTCAGCCGTGTCGGCGAACGATGTTCAATGATGCTTTAGAATTCTCAACGTGGTTGATCCTGGTTGATCCTGGTTGTTATCTAATGGCGAAGAACGCTTAATGCAATCACGGTCAAGAAAAGTCAATACATTTGCATTCCCTTTCCCCTTACATTTGCATCGCGGTGGCCCAGCTTACCATCCAGCATACAGGGAATCAGAACAGCCCATGGTGGGAGGTCTGACTAACCAAGCTGGTACACAGAGTAAGTTCTTGCAATTCCTTTTGTCTTTGCATTTCATATGTACTCCTAGTTTTTCTGCTCATCTCAGGACTCAATGATATTTAGAAGCAAGCGGAGGTAGTCAAAGGTATCCACATGCTATAGCAATGTTCAGAGGAGCCTTCTAAGCCTTCTGAAGCCTTGTAAATGAGGCCATCACCTCTTTCAAGTCAGCAACAAATGGGGCAGGTGCTTGGCTGGGCGGTTATTTGGCCGATCGAACTGGAGACTATCGAGCAGGCTTTGTTCTGACTGGTGGGATCCACATGCTTTGTGCAGTCTGCTATGTGCCCATGGCATTTTTGGTGCCTTAGAAACACCGCAAGCCGCGCCACCTCACCGTGTGTGAAGAGCGCGTGCTGAAAAGAATCGAGCTTCTGACATGAGGGCTGCCAGATTAAGAGGTCAGAGCAGGTTCAACATGAGTTGCCACATAGATCCACATAGTATCGCTGCCTTTAAAACATTTGAGATACAGAAAGGGGGGTTGCCCCTAACCATTCCCCAAATGATTATCCCAAACTTGTAAAGTCTTGGGCGTACACCTAGGGATACAATCAGTCGACTACATTCGATTTCCTCGCTTAGATCTGGCGCCAGTTTGCGATGAGCCCTCAGAGCCTTCCTTGCGCCACAGTCCGGGGAGTGTCATTTCCTCAGAATCATTGCTTTTTCCTAGCACTTTGAGTTTGACAAGATGCCCATTGCAACGTGACTTAGGAGGTTCACAACATTTTTTTCGTCCGACTTTAAGTCACTTTCTTCCACTTTTGTGTCCTTCTATTTGCACATGATTGTTGTGCAGTTGTTACTCGACCGATGTAGGACCAGGATTTGCGCGTTCAAGAGGGCTGGACTTGCCCTCAGCTGGCATGTTCACACTTGCGGATTCGTGTGGTAAAGGTTCTGATCTTGAAGCTGCACAGATTGAGTATGCATCTCATACAGCTGATTGCTAGTGGGATTTTCTATGATCTTTTGCTGTCAACACAGCACGTCACAACTTCCCCTTTACTCAGATCTGTTGTTCCGAGGCAAACTCCATCAAGGCCTTCTTCTGGAAGGCCGTCATCTGGCAGACCTTCATCTGGTAGGCCTTCTTCTGCCACCTCAGGCAGAAGACCGCCCCAGTCTCAGTCAGCAGGATCTTCAGAAAATTTGTCGGAAAATTGATGGAAACATATTTGCTGAGGATGTGTCAGTCATCTTGAGGCATTTTCAGGCTTGCGGATAAACATTTTGGAGGTCGTTTCCATTAACCACCCGTGATTTCCTAGGTGGATACCACCTGGCATCCCCAAGGTGGGCTTTGCAGTGCTCACAACTGGCCTCAAGACTTCAAGAGTTGTAGAACAAGACACATGGAAAACAAAGTGGCAGAGAGGCTCAACTTAGGCATTCTTTTGGAGGCCACAACGATAGTATCGGTTTGTTTTGTCGTGTCATTCTTGTGCCGTCGCGCCAGCTTGTGCAATGCTCAGCATCATCAGTCTCACGGTATGCGGAATTCCACTCGCCATCACACTCTCGACTAGCTTTTGGTGGACTCAGACAGCTCACACTCACAACACACAAACATATGCAAGCAAGTCAAGAAGCTTGACGTCGTTCAATATTTCCAATCTATACATAGCAGTTCTGGACTGGAGAAGGAGCCCTACCTTTGAAAAACCAATCAAGCATGGCGGCTTCCATTTACCCCTAAACCACCCCAAGTAATGATTCAACCAGCTACAGGGCGTATCCAATCGTGATCAACCGTGGCTATGACCCAAACGGACGATTGACTGGTTTTAGTGATGAGTGTCCATCGCTCATGTCGCGCGGAGCAAAGGCTGGCTCAGAATTTGCACTCAGAAAACCAACCAAGTTGTGATTATGATCCCCTCGAAGAGAGACACCACCATTTTGAGGGTACTGACAACGATTTTGTCCTTTGTCAAACTGGGTCCATGGATGCGGATGGGATTCACAATGTGCACTGATGGAGTGGTAGACCGAAGCCCTAGTCAAGCGCACACTGGATTTGCAGTCTGCAGATGTCTACAGTGTGAAGCTATGCGTTTGTGGCTGTGGTGGCAGCTTGTCAGCCCGCCTTTGGAACAGGGAGCAAGCAATGAACTCGTGCGCCTTACGTACATGCCTTAGTGTGGTCTACAAGCAGATCTGCCACCTACTGAGTAGCGTGACCCCAGGCGGTTCCTTCTGGACACTGCCAAAGTGGAGGCACTGCTTGTGCCATCTCGCGTGAAGCATTGCAGATTTTGCTGGGTTTCTAGCACCTTCAAGTGGTTGTTTCTCAAAAGGGGGGGTGCCCCCAAATCATCCACTATAGAATGGGCTAACGCCCAGGTGCCGCCGACCCCCTTTTATAAGAGCGGGTGTGAGGAAGGACTGAACCCGGTATATTACAGCTGGTGTTAGCTCCGCGTGTTTCCTTGGAAAGCCTCAGCTCCCATCTCTGCGATAGGAAGCCCAGACTCTAAACGGCAGGCTCGAACGCAATTAGATGACCGTGGCCTGAATTCTTGCTTGGGAACGCGATTAAAAGTAATGGCCGTGGGTTGAACTGCTTTGGGGGCCTGCGGAGACGTTTGCGGGCGGGCAAACGGCAGGCTCGAACGCCATTAAAAGCAGATGGCCGTGGCTTGAGTTGCTTTCAAGAGGAAGGGTATGGGAAAAACGTGGCCTGCTATAGATGTGAATTCTCTGCTCTTGGCAAACAAGGAAGCGTTGCCGTGGGAAGGATTTGAGGCCAGCCAAAGCCAGCGGGGCAGTTGTGCGCAGTATTGACGCGCAACCAAAGCCAGCAAGGTTTTGAGCCCAGCCAAAGCCAGTGGCAAGCAGTGGCCGTGGCTTGAACTGCCTTGGGGGCCTGCGGAGACGTTTGCGGGCGGGCAAACGGCAGGCTCGAACACCATTAAAAGCAGGCAGATGGCTGTGGCTCTATAGGTTGGCGTGTGCAGGCCTGCAGCAAAATTTGCGAAGCCTGCGGAAGCGTTTGCAAAAGCAAATATAGCCGTGGCATGAGTTGCTTTGGAAGCCTGCGGGCGGGCTGCGGGCAGGGCCGAACGCTTGCGGGACGGCTTGGGCCAGCCAATGGGCATGCTTGAACGCTGTTAAAAGCAGATGACTGTGGCTTACATTGTAATGGAGGCTTGCGGGAGCGTTTGCGGGCGGGCAAACGACAGGCTCAAACACCATTAAGAGCAGATGGCCGTGGCATAAATTGCCATGCGCAGGGCTACAGAAGATTTGCGGAGCCTGCGGCAACGTTTGCGGGCGGACAGAGGGCAGGCTCGCAGGCCGTTAAAAGCAGATGACCGCGGCTGCTGTTAAAAGCGGATCACCCCGGCTTACGTTGCCTTGAAGGCCTGCGGAAGGGTTTGCGGGCGGGCAAAGGGCACGCTCGAATGCCATTAAAAGCAGGCAGATAGCTGTGGCCCATAGCTTGCCATGTGCAGGCCTGCTGCAAAACTTGCGAGGCCCGCGGAAGCGTTTGCAAAAGCAGATAGCCGCGGTTTTAGTTGCTTTCTACCGCCGGCGGGAACCGTTGCGGCCACACAAACGGCGCGCTCCAAGGCCGCTCAAAGCACGCCGTTCAAAGCAGGTGCCTGTGGCTTGGCTTGGTTTGACGGCTTGTCCAAGCCTTGCTTGCCCTTGTTGGTTGGCGCGGCAGCGGCAAATGTCGTAGTTCCACGCCTCCGGCGGTCCCAGGCGCCGCCCCTGCCTAGACCTCGGCAGGGGTCGGCGGATTAGTTGTTTATAGCAATAAACGAACCATTTTGGGGGGTCCCCTATTTTGAGAACCCCCCAGTGGAATCTCAAAGATGTTGCCGCTTCATGTCGCTGCTTGGTGGGCATCCATGGGGCAGGATCTCCCTGAGATGCTCCATTCAATGTGCCCATCAGCAAGCAGGAGCGGTCACAGTCTTCGATGTTTTTCGAAAGCATGGGAGACATGGTTACACCATGTTACACCTATAATCATGGTTACCCTTGGTGGTTACATATGGCTACATTATCCCCTTACAATGGGTAGGGATATTCGTAGGGATGTGATACTGAGTCATAAACAGGAGCTGGCGCCCAGCTCCAGAGTTGCGTGTCCCGGCTCAAACATCTGCAAGGAAGATCCTCCTGGCACACTTGCTGGTATCTTCCACAGCTTCGTCATTGCAACAGGCGATCGAAATCCAAAGTTTCGAGCGTAATCCAGCCTGTTGGATCTTAAAGTTTTGAGATCCAAAGTTTTGAGATCGGTAATCCGGCCACTTAGCATCCGGCCATCACTTTCTCCATCAGTGGAAGAATGACAGCAGACCAAGCCTGATTTTCCCCTTGACAACGGATCCATTTTTTCCTTTGAATCATGATTAGCTTATTGTGGATCTCACATGGCAACTAGGATCGCGCTGGAATGTCTGGGTCTTCACGAGATTTTCTTGAGAGCTTCTAATCATTCACACCCATTGACCATCAAGCCAGCATTAAAATCAACATGAAGCAACCATTCACCAAGAATATAAACATATTAAGCCACCATCAGAATCAACACGAGGCAACAATTAACTAAGCACTTAATAAGGACTAGTAGAATGACCTCTTCAGCTCCTGGCCAGATGCTTGGCATGCTTCATTCCGAAGCGGTAGCAGCAGCCGAGGCACCATAGGGGCGAAGCTGTGGGGTGAAGCCGTTGGCAAGGCATGATGATGCTTCATAGCTGTGGCGGTTTTATCGTCGTTTATATATGTTCGTTGATAACTGCGAATATGGATTAACCGCTGGTGATTCACAATTCATAGTAATATTTCTAACTGATATTGACTGATTATATCAACGATTTGTAAGCAAGTAACAACCAGTTGAGGGGAGTCACTGGTGAAGGAAGAGTCAACTACAGTAGTTGCAATGGTTTCCTATCACTGACTACGCACTTGTGAAGTAGGATCATCCTGTGAACTCCCCACCGCTGGCGAAACACCAGCCTGGCGTGTATGAGCACACAGTATGATGTCATAGACAGAGCAAGCATCACACCCCTCATCGCACCATCATCTATCACTCGCATCATATTATACCTTCTTTTTTATTATCATCATCAGCGTTTCCACTACCATTCTATTCACTACTATCCTCACCAGCATCGTCCATGATTTCTCATTCGTCATCAATCATTCGCCATCAATCATTCGTCATCAGTCATTCGCCATTCGCTATTCCGCATCGTTATTCGTCAATCATCAACTGAGTTCACTCCATTGTATTCATCATGTTCTTGATTTTTACCGTTCATCAGCATTTCATGCTTTATAAACCATCGATTTCACAGGTTCCAGGCCAAAGGCCGGTCCCTAAAAACACCCGGCTCCAAATCATCAGTCATTGGAGCGTCATCCGGGCTCCGCCGGCTCGAGCCACGGGCGTCGCATGGCGTCAGATCCTGGTGCAAGTCATTGCCAACATCGAGGGAGAATGCCCCATTCAGCTGCATGAGTCGAGGACTCGGTGGATGGAGAAATTTGGAGGTAGCCATTGGGATCCCCCGGAGTTATGGTTGGTTTATGGTTGGTTTGAGGAACTGGATGTAATGAAGCCAGTGGGATCCCCCAGCTATCATCCTTTACATGGTTGCTTTATCACGAAAGGTAGCTTTCCGCAGGGCTACCTTGAGTTTCACTTTGCGTAGCAAAGGGGGCGGGCTGGCACCCCTTATCTTTGATTCATCAAGGAAAACCCCCCCCCTTGTTTTTATTTTGAACTGGATTTAACCCTCGGGTACATGCATGAGATTAAGAGCATACTTTGATGCCATAAGGCTCAAA
>VSDK01019063.1:340258-351392 GCA_009767595.1 Symbiodinium kawagutii
TGAATCATGATGATAGTGATGATGACCAATCAATCAAAGACGAATGTTGATTATGATGAGGAGGAGGATGATGTTGATGGTGATGACGATGATGATGATGATGCTGGTCATGACCGATGATGATGGTGATGATGATGATGACGATGATGATGACGATGACGATGATGATTATGATGATGATGATGATGCTGATCGTGCGTGATGTGACGATAGTGACGACAGCAATGATGATGGCATTGATCCTGATGCAGATGGTCATGATGATGCAGTTGGTCACAATGATGATCATGACCGATGATGATGGTGACGATGATGATTATGATGATGATGCTGATCGTGCGTGATGTGGCGATAGTGACGACAGCAATGATGATGGCATTGATCCTGATGCAGATGGTCATGATGATGCAGTTGGTCACAATGATGATCATGACCGATGATGATGGTGACGATGATGATTATGATGATGATGCTGATCGTGCGTGATGTGGCGATAGTGACGACAGCAATGATGATGGCATTGATCCTGATGCAGATGGTCATGATGATGCAGTTGGTCACAATGATGATCATGACCGATGATGATGGTGACGATGATGATTATGATGATGATGCTGGTGCTTTTCCTGCTGGGGGCCGCTCTGTGGATGTTGGCTGATCGATTTTGATGATGAAGCTGCCGATTTGGTGCTGGTGGCTCCAGAAGAGGTACCGTGTGCGATGTGATGGTTGGCTGACATTGTAAGGGTGTGGATGGCCTGAGGACGATGGTTAATGGTTTTTACATGATTGATGACGAGGTGGTCATGATCATGCTGGCTGCTTCCTGATGAGGTGATGATGATAAGGTGATGATAATGATGATGTTGTTACTTGTGATGCTGGCCATAAGTTTGGTGGTTGACGGTGATGATGTTGATGCCGATGATGATTGATTATGGTTGAATGTTGCTGATTTTTTTGTTTTCCCTTTTTGGGGTTCTCTTTGTTCTTGTTGGCATTTGTTGTGGCTGGTGTTAGTTTGTCTTGTTTTTAAACTTATCTGGTGGTTTTTTGCTGGTTTATGTTTTCGTTCCTGGTCGTTTGTTTGGTGATTTTTGTCTCTGCCGGCGTTTTTCCTTTGTTCGCGTTTTTTTTCTTTTGGGATTTTTTTTCTCTAGCATGTTTTTTCTCTAGGTTTGTTTTCGTTTCTTCGGGTGTTTTCTTGGTGTTTTCTCGATGCTGGTGTTTTTTCTTTGGGGTGTTTTTTCCTTTTTTTTTCTCGTGTTTTTTTGTGATATTTTTTGTTTTTTTTGTTCACGTGTGCAGCTCTCAAAACACCAGCGCCGAATTATTCTACCGCACAAACATGCCGCCAGCAAACCCGCCAGCAGACCAGGACACTGGCAAACAAAAAACACCAGCTGACCAAAATTGCAACAAAAATACATTAGCTACAAGAAGTCCCAACCCCCAGCCCCAACAACATCCAAAAAAATATCACCCCACGAAAATACGAGAAGACCATGGCACCAGCAGACCCGAACACCAACACAAAACAGGTCACAAAAACACCACTTGCTCACAAACACATCGGCCCGCAACGCCGGCAAACAAAATTACTTACCCACGGCAGCAAACAAAAACACCAACGCAGACCAGCAAAAACACCAAAACACCGACCGCCTCAAGCACCAGCACACGAAAAATAAGAAAACAACAGTAAACAAACCTGCCAGTGAACAAAACAAAATGTTCCTCAAAAATCAGCCGCGCAAATTGCCGGCAATTAAAACACCGACCCGCAGAAACAAAAAAAACACCAGCAATCAAAAGCACCACAAGGCACACCGCCCTGCCAAATTACCAGCCAAAAAGATGCCATCCACAAGAAAACCAACAGATGAACACACCACACGCCCCACGTTCCATTCTTGGATCGGTCTGCAATCCATGTACTTCATCTAGCCCGCTTTGCCTCTGGGTTTCTTATTTTGTTTATTTCTGATACCCCTTACCGCCCACGCCAACCGCAACAACCGTGATATACCGAGCTAAGCCAACCAGAACACCCAAGGCCACAACAACTTCACAACAACGACCCCAGCGATACAATCACAATTACATAGTTTGCATGTTAACACACCACTGATAACCGTGCCTGCCAATAATAACAACCACTTACATTCCTGTTATGTTCTCTTGTGATGCCTACCTTTCTTGTCCCCCTTTCTCAAGTGTTGGTTACCAGTAATTACTACATGATGTAATATGGAGGATAGCTGGGGGTATTACTAGAGAAACACCAAAATTGGATAGATCAGACGCAGTCAGAAGAGTGTAGGGTATTCCAGTAGTACAGAATAGTTAATACAACATGGTATGAACGCTGTAGAAAAAAGTAGTGTCATACATGCACTGCAGTTGGTATGATGTCTAATATGATACAATTCATGACTTTGATATCATGCAACAGAATATAATTGATATCCAAGACGCCAGAATATGATCTAAAACAGTGATATGCCATGTATAATGGCATACAATTATGTAAATTATCCTTGGAAATGCAAAATAATTTGTTACAGTACATCATTACATAAAATACAGGTAGTTTGTCTACGTTTCCAGCTGTAATTTTGCCACACATACTTAGAATAGCCAATACACATCGAGTACTCATCGTGGATCTATATAAACTCCGGTTCCAGAAAGTGCACAAGAATTGTCTTTGACTCAGGAATTCAGATGGAAGTTTTTCCCTCACTGATGAGAAAACGGTTCAGGCCGCTGAAATTGAATCTTGCTTGAGAGGCTGAAATGTTTCTTTTGATCATGTGCATCATCAGTCATCCAGCATCTCTATTTTGATTGCATTCTGTCATGGGTTTGTTGGTGGGTGGGATTCGCAACTGTCCTAAGCAAACTCACAAAGCCTGACAATCCAGAGCTGCCTTTTGCATTTTTCAAGTTCTTTCAACCTTTTGGCTCATGTCTTGGTGCTTTTTGCAGGGTGCTATTTCCAGAGTTATCTCCGTGGACGTTGGTGACACGTGTGAGAAGTACGCAGCAGATTTGGGTGTGTGGCTCAGGAAGTTTAACGCAATTGATTGCGCTGCAAAGCTGCGACTGTAGTCGTGAGAACATGAGAATAGACCCAGTACATTCATTTGGAAATGAGACGTGCATATGGGTCGCGCAAAAGGTCCTTGCAAGGAGTTTAGTATGTAGTATTCGATGACCTTTCATGTCATGAATCCACGATTCGCAAAAGTTGTTTTTTTCGAAGTCGAAAATTACATTTTTTCCTGGCGAAAGTTTTTGCGATAGTTAATTGTGTAGAACTGTGTAACGTAACTGCTGTAAGAACAAATATCTTTCAGTGCCAGTCCAAGTTTTTAAGTGATGCTAGGTTCCTTTCTGGGAAGATAAATCAAAGGCAATGCAAGCCCTGACGGATTCCCAACGTTTGGAAACATTTCGCGAAAGTTTCGCGAGGGTCGGGGCGAAAGCAAGGATAGCAAAGCGAGCCCTCCTATTAAGCGAAAACTGTTCCGGGAGATCCCGAGATGGACAGATGAGATGTGTGAAGAAAAGGTGGGCAAGGACAAGCATTGCGAACTTTAGTTTGATTGCCAAGCTGACAATATTGTTACCCTTGGCTGACATACTTACTCCTATCATTCATAACAAGACCAGATTTGATCCCGCGTCAAAAGGTGGCTTCGCGAAAGTTTTGCCAAAAAATGAACGAAAAATGGCGACGCCGGGACCTAGGATTTATCAACGCCCACGCGCGCCCTGAGTTGCGATGAAATTGAACCAATCATTCTTTGACAACTGGCTCAAGTTGCAGCGAGAACACGACCTGACAGTAACACTCAGGCCTAGTCCTAGTGCAGCAGCTATGGCAGAGACTTTTGCCTTCAATGCTGACATCCAGCAGTTGATGTCGCTGATTATCAACACTTTCTACAGCAACAAGGAGATCTTTTTGCGAGAGTTGATCTCCAACGCCTCGGATGCCTTGGACAAGATCCGTTACGAGTCCATCACCGATCCCGACAAGATCGAAAGCCAACCCGAGTTCCTGGGCGGCCTGCAGCCACCAACTATCATTAACTTTGTTGTTTTAGATTTTGGGGGGGATTGGATAAATTCACCATACACTACCCACTGTGATTTTCAATTTGTAGCAAGGGATCCAGTGGTTTCCTGTCAACCAGTCCACGTTTTTTTTCCAAACGTTTTTCCTGTCAGGTTCTTCATTAAGATCATTCCGGACAAGACCAACTCCACCTTGACCATTGAGGACTCCGGCATCGGTATGACCAAGAACGAGCTGATCAACAACTTGGGCACCATTGCAAAGTCTGGAACCAAGGCATTCATGGAGGCCATGGCTGCAGGAGGAGACATCAGCATGATTGGACAGTTCGGTGTTGGCTTCTACAGTGCCTACTTGGTCTCGGACAAGGTCCGCGTGATCAGCAAGCACAACGATGACGAACAGTACATTTGGGAAAGTGGTGCTGGTGGATCTTTCACTGTCCAGAAGGACACTGAGCTTGTACACGGCGAGATCAAACGCGGAACAAAAATCATCTGCTACCTCAAGGAAGACCAGTCCGAGTTCCTCGAGGAGCGCCGTCTGAAAGACTTGGTCAAGAAACACAGCGAATTTATTGGATTTCCGATAGAGCTGTACGTGGAGAAGAGCAAGGAGAAGGAAGTCACAGACAGTGAAGATGAGGGAGAGGCTGAGGAGAAGAAGGAGGAAGGAGATGAACCCAAAATCGAGGAGCCGGGTAGTTGGGGCAGTGCCTTTTTTTGCAGATCAATGGCAAAGAACGTGCAGTAGCTATGCTGTTACTATGATTAACTATAAGTCTTATTTTCAGAATGTGTATGTATAAACTAGATATTTTTTGAATGACCACTTGTTCATTGCATGAACTCTTGAACAACATAAATGCTTATTTACTTACCTATTGTAGCTACTACATCTACTACTCTTACTCTTGGAATCATTACAACGACTTGATACGAATTGTATACATGCCCTGTGCTTAACACATACCCGTGTTATCTACTCAATGCAAGGGCAATTTCTTTGGCCAACTGATGAGACATTCCAATCAAAGATAAACAAGTTCAGGTGTGTCTTTGACAGCTGCAAGTGATTTTCTTTTATGCAGTCCCGTGGGTTTGTTCAATGCGTTACCCAAAATGGAGGAAGTCGATGAGGAGAAGGAGAAGGAAGAGAAGAAGAAGAAAACGAAAAAAGTTAAAGAAGTCTCTCATGAGTGGGAGCAGCTCAACAAGAACAAACCCTTGTGGATGCGCAAGTCTGAAGATGTGACGAACGCGGCTTGGGTTGCATTTATCGTTATTTGTCAACTTTGATAAATTTGTTGTCAACAAAAATGCAGTTCTGAGCCGGCCTTGGACAAAATGAGTCATGAGCCATGGGATTATATTTGGAATCCGTGATTCCCGATGATTTGTTTCTTGTCAGCAGAACTGGAACTGTCCAACTAATTACAGTAAGCGGAATAGACCTGAATTATCCTGATCCTGAATGATATCGAACTACATTGAAGATAACAAATCTTTACCCGTTGCACCTAAAATGTGTGTCAATTAGTTTGATTGAATGGTCTTTTCGAATTTGAACATCAGATCTGCTATGCAGTACACAACTCAGGAAGAGTACGCTAGCTTCTACAAGTCCTTGTCCAACGACTGGGAGGATCACCTTGCAGTAAAGCATTTCAGCGTGGAGGGTCAGCTTGAGTTCCGTGCCCTGCTTTTTGTGCCTCGCAGGGCGCCCTTCGATCTTTTTGAGACCAAAAAGAAACGAAACAACATCAAGCTCTACGTTCGCCGCGTGTTCATCATGGATGACTGCGAGGAGCTTATGCCAGAATGGTTGAACTTCGTGAAGGGTGTTGTGGATTCTGAGGATCTTCCTTTGAACATCTCTCGCGAGACCTTGCAGCAGAACAAGATCCTGCGAGTGATCAAGAAGAACCTGGTCAAGAAGTGCCTGGAGATGTTTGCAGAGATTGCTGAGAAGAAGGATGACTACAAGAAATTCTACGAGGCCTTTGGCAAGTGCTTGAAGCTTGGGGTGCATGAAGACTCCACCAACCGCACTAAGATTGCGGAGCTCCTGCGCTTCCACACCTCCAAATCAGGCGATGAGCAGATCAGCCTCAAGGAGTATGTCGACCGCATGAAGGAAGGGCAGAACGACATTTTCTACATCACAGGTGAGAGCATTGCAGCAGTCTCTTCCTCTCCATTCTTGGAGACGCTCCGCAAGAAGGGCATCGAAGTTTTGTACATGGTTCCTTGTGCTCGCAAAGTATGCAAAGTTTTGGGTAAAATAAATTGAGAAAAATAGAAGAATATGGGATGTGTGCCAAAGTCTTGCATTGCGTTTTCCTTTGGATTCAGCATATTGACTTCGGTGCTATAAACGCGACGAATTTTGGTGCCTGCTACATAAACAGTACACAAATCCATTGGAGGAGTTTTCCATTATTGTGCTCGGAATTTTGTGCCGCTAAATTCCTGAACCCATTCTTGACTGTCTTTTTGCATGCCAATGTTGACACCAGTAATTGATGAGATTAAGGCTCATCAACACAAAATTGATAAACCCATATAAAATCATTGTACGACATTGTGCGCACCTCTTTTCATCCTGATGTAGTCCTCAAAACCGTTTGCTACTTCTTGTGCGGGCATCTTTAAAAGTTACGGCCGGCTGCAGACCGACCCAATTGACGAGTACGCCACTCAGCAGCTGAAAGAGTTCGATGGCAAGAAGCTCAAGAGCACCCACCAAGGAGGGCCTCGACATCGACGATGAGGATGAGAAGAAGAAGATTGAGGAGCTGAAGGCTGAGTTCGAGCCGCTCACAAAACTCATGAAGGAGGTGCTGGGCGACAAGGTGGAGAAGGTTCTTGTCAGCTCGCGTATGGCAGACTCTCCTTGCGTTTTGACTACCTCCGAGTACGGCTGGTCAGCTAACATGGAGCGCATCATGAAGGCGCAAGCCCTTCGCGACAACTCCATGACTTCCTACATGGTTTCCAAGAAGACTATGGAAGTGAACCCGAAGCACTCCATCATGGTTGAGCTCAAGAAGAAGGCAGCTGCTGACAAGTCGGACAAGACCGTGAAGGATTTGATTTGGCTGCTCTTCGACACATCGCTCCTCACCTCCGGCTTCAACTTGGATGAGCCCACCCAATTCGCAGGCCGCATTCATCGCATGATCAAGCTTGGCTTGAGCATTGATGATGATGACGAGGGACTTGGTGATGACGACGACTTGCCACCTCTTGAGGAAGTCGAAGGAGCTGCCGATGAAGCGTCCAAGATGGAGGAGGTTGACTAGGTGCACTCTGAGTTGCCAGGTCTGAGTTAGCATGAGCCTTTGGCCATTTTGCGATCATGAATTCGGTTGGTGTCCGTGACCGTGTGTGCAGGGTGAGATACCATAAGAAACCAACACAAACCTTCGTTCCAGCGCAGGAAAAGGGCTCACATTTGGCTGAATGCATTTCTGATATTTCTGAATCTTGAATCTTCCTGAAATTAGATTTTATGATAGTTTTATGTGGCATCAAGTGCATGACGCGTGCAGTCCGTTTGGGAGTGCAGCTTCCTTTGTGGACCTCCAGAGACATGGACGGCCTCTCAGATTATTTGATTCGAGCAATTTGAGTGCCTTAGTGAGTCGTGCTCACAAGCAAAAACATCAACTCGTACTTGTTTACATGGACCATGGAGCGGAACTAAAATGCCAAGAGTTCAAGAATATTGCGCCAACGGTTCATCATTACAAATTACTGTACAGTGTTTGATCCATGTGTTTGCTACCTTGGTGGTTTCACTAGAACAAAATACCACTACTTTGAACATCATAGAAGATCTATAAAGATGTCATCCCATGTCTATAAGATGGATATCTCCATGTCATTTTGGCTCATCTATGTCACACATGAAATATGTCATCCAAGGAGATGTCATCGGAAGACTGTTGTTGTTGTTGGCGGCTCAGCTCAACGCTTTAGCCTAGGCTCGTTTCTCATCTTCACCGAATTTGCAGGAGAAGGCCTGGGCCCGGGAAGTAGAGTGAGTACAGTGGGCTCGGCTCAACGTGTTGGTGACCACCAGCACTGGCTGAAATTCTGGGGTGATTGGGCTATCTTTTGGGGGATTATTTGTCGAATTGAGATCATTTGAATACCTTTGAACATTCATGCTAAAATTAAGCCAACAAGAGTAGAGCAAATCTTCAATGGGTGCCTGAGAAGCTGATAGAAAATTGGGGGTTGGAGAATGACCCCAAGCTTACTTGGGCGCAATGTGGCTTTTGCCTTCATTCTCTTAAACACAGACACTGGATTTCAATTCTGGCAATTCTGGATACAGTTTAACAATGTTCAACATTTCAAAGCGATCAAATGCTCTGCATTGCGTAGATCGGCGTCTCTCAGATTCAGCGGTGAAGTGTACATAAGTGTGCTCTGTAATGCAATGGCCGAGTAACCTCGGCATTTTTGGTGGCGGAATTCCTTGACTTCAAGTTGTGGGTGGAGGGTTCAGCGACAAATCTCCCTGGGCTTGGGGACGAGGTTGTGAACTGGTTCGTGGTGCGACTGGCTCGCTTGATCGAAGTGGTCTGAGAATTGGATCAGATTGGATCGTTTCGTGGTTGAACTTGTGAAAAGACATCACTTCAAAAGCTTCGACAAGTTCAACAAGTTCGCACTGCCACGAGCCAATTTTTCGCAGGCAACTGCCATGCCAGGCATCTTTGTCGGATCAAGTGCTGGTGCTTCTGCAAGGCGCCGCTCGCTGTTCCAACACGTCATCACAGGCCCCGGGGGCCTCGTCTCAGGCTGCTGCCTGGTGAGCAACCTCTACGCACCAACGGAGTCTGCCAACTCAGAGCCACGGAGCTGCGAAGTGGGGCCTGGTGGATGATCATTTGGAGTCCGGGCGTCGTGAGGATTTGAACAGGGGACCCCGGGGACCGCCACAAATGGCTATGGGTCAAGCTCTTAAGCAACCAGTAATAGTGGTTATATAAGAACCAGCAAACTATAGGGAAAATAATGGTTAATGATAGGGAACCAGGGGTACAGGGTTTTGACCCATAGCCAAATCATCATAAATCCAATCCATGAAGAATCCTAGAAATCGGTCAGTGAATCTTGATTGGTTGCGTTGCTTGTCCATCAAGAACCGATTGATAAGGAATCTTAGTTTGGTTTTTGGTTGGATGACCATACCACTATCCTTAGGGAGGGCTATCTGTTTGTCAGATGGTTGTGTAAGCAACTGATGCTCGGAATATTGTTGGTTTGGCTAAGACGCCTGGTACCTGTGCTGTGTACTGGAGATCCTGGCAGGCCAATGATGAAACGAGGGGCCTGGGTCAAACATCCAATCCCTGAATGACGGGCTAATGCGAACACACATTCACATGATTTTACATGATGTATAAACATGTAACCCCGGGGCATTAAATTTCATTGCATATCGACTTATCATCATGCAAGAGAATGGAGTCCATATTAGCCACTGACAAAGCACTGTCCACAAATTGGGCTTACCATGGTTGACCTACCAATGACAATTCTATCAATGCGTCTAGCCTTTGAGGGTGTGGTACCCCAACGCTGATCCACAAGTCCAATATCATTTAGTTTTTGTGCAGTTTTGGTCGGGCTTTGCTTTTGGACCCTGGCCCTTTCCTGGCGGGCTCACAGCAGCCCCATGTTGAAAAGTAGATTCAGCACATGCTTTGTCAGCCGGTTCATCTTAATATCATTTTGTTAAAGAGAAAGCACAACTGGAGGGACATCCTGCAGGAAACAGCAATTTGAGGCTTTCTCAAAACAGAGGTACACCCAAATCATCCAATATTACAGTAATCAGTTTTTGTAATCATTAAGCCATTCTTTTTTGGGGGTTCCCTATTGTGAGAAACCACCATTTTGGCATTTTCTAGCATTAGCCATCAATAGACCATTTATGCACAGCTGTTCGAATCACCTATAGCACCCGGCCATTGATTGGTTGCATGAAAGTTTTAAAAGTCGCCGCTCGATCTGTATATACACAATATGTGCGTTTCATAGATAATCATAATACCAGTATGGTCAGATATCATATATATAGTTATATGTATATATAGTTATGTTTATATTGTTATATATATAGTGATATATATATATATATAGTTATATATATAGTTATATATATAGTTATATATATAGTTATATATATATATATTATATATATTTAGTTTTGTATATAGTTATATATATATTTTGTTTTACATATATATATAGTCATATATATAGTTATATATTTAGTTATATATATAGTTATGCATATAGTTAAATATATGGTACCCCCCCCTGGAAAACCCCCCTCAAATTGTCACCACAACTATATATTCAGCTTGTTTTTTGGTTGGAGATTTGGGGGTGCCATTATCTCTATCTATATTGATATATATATAGATAGCAACAGAAATAGGGATGAAATTATTTACGTAAACACAATTGCAAACATGTGACTCATGTACTTAGAGCATTTTTACCACCTGAACCGTTTGCAACGTTTGCAAACGAGATCGGATTCAAGATTCAAGATTCAAGATTCAAGATTTAAAAATACTTCTTGAATCCCAGATCCAAGATTCAAGATTCACGATTTAAAAATACTTCTTGAATCCCGAGGCCAGATTCAAGATTCAAGATTCAAGATTCAAGATTTAAAAATACTTCTTGAATCCCAGATCCAAGATTCAAGATTCACGATTTAAAAATACTTCTTGAATCCCGAGGCCAGATTCAAGATTCAAGATTCAAGATTCAAGATTTAAAAATACTTCTTGAATCCCAGATCCAAGATTCAAGATTCAAATTCAAGATTCAAGATTCAAGATTCAAGATTCAAGATTCAAGATTTAAAAATACTTCTTGAATCCCAGATCCAAGATTCAAGATTCAAGATTCAAGATTCAAGATTCAAGATTCAAGATTCAAGATTCAAGATTCAAGATTCAAGATTTAAAAATACTTCTTGAATCCCAGATCCAAGATTCAAGATTCAAGATTC
>VSDK01019063.1:353134-368639 GCA_009767595.1 Symbiodinium kawagutii
TGTCAGCTTATTGCTTCATTGCTATTCTTCAAGCATCTCTCTCCACACAAAAATGGACATGAACCAGTCAAAATGGGGGGTTCTGGTGGGGGGGGGTAGCAAATATATAGTTATATTGAGAGTTAAATATTTATATATATATATATATTTTTTTCTATATAGTTATATTTATAGTGATATATACAGTTATACTTATATACATATATGTATAGATATAATCATATATTCAATGGATTCTTGTTGAGCCAGGGATGGGACCGGGACCTCGGGGGCCCCCCATCTCCAACCAAGGCGCCAGGCTTCGGGGCGACCTGCTCCAAGCTGTTCCCAGATCGTGGCAGAGTGCCTGGCATCTGCTGAGGTGCGCGTGCGAGATCTGACTCGCTGAGTCAGTCGCTAAGTGTCCAATCAGTTTCCATAGCAGTAGCCAGTATGAATCCAGTATGAACATATGGCTTTGGGTCAAGCAGTTAGCCAACCAACTACTGGGGGATTTCCACCAACAATAACAGAAACATAAGTAAAAACATGTATAACTTACAAACATTCGTATAATTAAGTATAAACAAGTGGGAGCAGAAGTATAGCCAGAAGTGTCAACACTTAATTATATACACTATAAGTGTAAACATGTGGTAGTTTCTCAAAATAGGGGGCCCCCCAAGTCATCCTTTATAAACCATTTTTAGTAATAAACCAACCGTTTTTGGGCTCCCCTTTTTTTAGAAACCAATATATATATATATATACATATATATATATAGACTATATTGTATGAACACATGTATAAACGTGTGAACACTTTTAAGCTGGTGAGTTTCCCTGGATTCTAATGGGCGGTACAACTGGAAGTACCGATGGCTTCTCAGATCCCGGAAGTGCTGGGTGGGAAGCGTCTGTTAAAACTGGTTGGTGGATATACAGTGACCATGCTCAATTAGTGGTCAATAGTGGTTAGTAGATGTTAGTAGTGGTGAATGTTGGTTGATTCGTATGCCAAAATTGTTGGATGGCCCCCAAAGATGGTAGAAAGGTTTTTCCGGATGGCAAGTTTCGGCCAATTTATTGATGGAGAGTTCACAGACAACACGTTGAATGTGAACACGCAAACATCAAGAATTCCTGTCGATGTGTCATGTCTGCATTCAAGTTGCAATTCACCACCGAAAACATGAACCACAACTCTGAAGGCCTTCCGAGAATGCCTTTTGCAGAGCACTGCTCTTCTGCAGGCGGCTGGGAGTGGAACGGAAACACTGAAAGGTACCTCCAGGGAGTGTGTATGTCGTACTTATCTGTCGACTAGAGACAGGTTGAGCGCTTTATGCATGAGCCTCAACCCATCCTTCGTCAGTGGCAACAGTGTTTGCTGCCCTTTGTACAATTTTGGTGGGAAACATCTTCTAATCAGCCGTAGCATGTCTCTTGTTTGATCCGCTGAGGATACCAACATCCACTTGTCTCATCGAGAGACACGCCATGACACGCCTTCACACATTGACACGTGAAGCCGTGAACGAACCGCTGTGTCCTGGTGCAGTCCTGCAAGTGTGTGGAATCATTGATTTGGGATTTGCTGCAGCCCAAGCTGAGCTCTCAGTGCTAGCCTTTGATCCTTTCCCAGTCGCTCTGCTTGGTGGATTCCATTGCTGGATGCAGTTTTGGGCAGTTTTGGGAGTTGTCCAACAGGAAGGTATCTCTAAAATAATCAACATTTTTCTGTTGGACACGTATCCCAAAATAATCAACATTTTATTTCTAACATCACCAAGGATCATCATTTTTCAAGCGCTGATGTCATACCTGTTGAGAACAAAAATCATGAAACACCAGCTGCTGGGCGCAGCCGTTTCAGCCGCCGTTTCGAGGCCCAACGAGCCTGTGCCTCACTGCGAAGAGAGGCAAATCTCCTCGATGATGAAACGCACCGGAAGAAACTAGAAGCAGTCTACCGCAATAAATTAAATTATCAGTTTTTTAATCATACTTTACTACAGTGCAATCAATCAACTATCTATCATACTGAATCATCAGGTTTGATTTGATCTCATTTTATCACCAGTATCTACGAAATAGAACCAGTAACCAGTAACCGATTACTGTGTGTCCAACCGATCTAGTTTTTAAGTTGCAGTATTACCAACAGGTTAGTGGCTAAATGTATATACCTATTTGCCAAATACGTCACCATAAAATTTTAAGCTACAGGTTGCATATTCCAAGGTAATCCGCAGTGACCAATGCTACAAGTCACGAGCGGACGTATCAAGTCCAACTACATCACTAATCTCAAAAGACACTACCCATGAATGGCAAATAGTAACCATCGATTGATAGACACAATCATAATAGACAGTGCCATACACCCATTCATTGCCAAAAGTAACAATCATCATGATCAACTACCCATAATAATCACAACAATAGCCATCAATCGACCCAATCATAGGAATATCCAGTGCCTTTGCCTCGACCTGGACCAGGTTTGGATGCATCCTTGGAGGGGCCTTGGAGGCCATCATAGTACTGCTTCGGTTGCTTGCAACGGGGGTACTCCACATGGAGCTGTGCAGCCCCACACGGCGCTGGCCAGGCACAAGTGAGGTGTTGCCAGCGAGTTACAGCTGCCGGCTGGGGCTCGTTCCATTGGTGCTACCCCTGACCCCGACCCCCCGCGTGCAAAGATGTCGCACACCAAGCGTGTCCATTTTTTATAGTCGAACATGGTGCATCCATTCACATACATTCACTTTTTTCCTGAGGTTGCGCCAAAGTATGTATCCATGTCTTTTATACTGACATATACTGACCATGTGAGCATTGAGTACATCCGCACGTTTCCAGCTTCCATTATGGGAAGATACAAGAGACTTCACACCATGCTTTACGGTGCCATGTCAGATTCACCGGTTGTGCGCCAGGCATGTTGAGAGTCTCAAACCCAATGTTCGCCTGCACAGTTTATGGCGACTGGGGTCTGTTGGACACCCAGCGAGCTCACGATCTCAAGCTATGCAGGAGGCGAATGTCGATCTCAACTGTCTGAGGTCGTACTGACTTGGCGATTCCTGGTCCGGTCGTGCTGTGAGGATGAAGACCAGGTGCTGAAACTCAGCAATGGATGGCAATGGATGGCAATGGATGGCATGGGATGGCTATCAACTAACATAATAACCTCTGGTGATCCACTAACAGAACAACTGCACCACCTATATGGCATGGGATCAACTAACATAACAACCTCTGGTGATCAATCCGAAGAAAGGTCTCACATTCTGTTTGACTACTGTACACAAATTGTTTATGATTGCACGGATGATGTCTTGGCATTCGTGGACTGGCTGGCCAGTTCCTCACATTTCTGGCAAAGCCTGGAGATTACAGTTCTTGGAGGTCAGTTCCTCAGCATGCCCGCTGTTTTTGCTGCCTTTTGAGAGTGGGGTTCTTGGTGGAATCAATAGCTGGGCACGGATGGTTTAAGCAACATGGTATAGTCATGGGAAGCGCTTTCAGCAAGGTCTCCAGACATATCAGTCACCAATACCCTACAATTAGATACTATTAGGAGGTCATTCCTTACAGCTAAACATTAAGGAACCATCACAACCATCACCATCCGATGGCGGATCTCAGATGGAGAGAGGTCAACTTGGGATTTTTCCCCAGATAGCTGACAAGCTATAAGGGGTTCTTACTTCTCGATGGTAGGGCCTCGGATCGGCGCTTTTTTTTGCCGCTGCTTTGCCGCTGCTCATGCTTGTCTCCCTTTGTTTTGCCTTTGTTTTGCCTTTGTCTCCCCTTTGTCTCCCCTTTGTCTCCCCTTTGTGTCCTTTTGTCTCCCCTGTGGCTCTGGATTGGCGCTTTGTTTGCCGCTGCTCTGCCGCTGCTCATGCTTGTCTCCCTTTATCTCCCCTTTGTCTTTCCTTTGTCTCCCTTGTGGCTCTGGATCGGCGCTTTGTTTGCCGCTGCTCTGCCGCTGCTCATGCTTGTCTCCCTTTATCTCCCCTTTGTCTTTCCTTTGTCTCCCTTGTGGTTCTGGATCGGCGCTTTGTTTGCCGCTGCACTGCCGCTGCTCATGCTTGTCCCCCTTTGCCTCCCTTGTGGCTCTGGATCGGCGCTTTGTTTGCCGCTGCTCTGCCGCTGCTCATGCTTGTCTCCTGTTGTCTCCCCTTTGTCTCCCCTTTGTCTCCCCTTTGTCTCCCCTTTGTCTCCCCTTTGTCTCCCCTTTGTGTCCTTTTGCCTCCCTTGTGGTTCTGGATCTGCGCTTTGTTTGCCGCTGCTCTGCCGCTGCTCATGCTTGTCTCCTGTTGTCTCCCCTTTGTCTCCCCTTTGTCTCCCCTTTGTGTCCTTTTGTCTCCCCTGTGGCTCTGGATTGGCGCTTTGTTTGCCGCTGCTCTGCCGCTGCTCATGCTTGTTTCCCTTCATGTTTGACCTGTTGGCCTTTGTCTCCCTTCATGCTTGCCTTGGCTTGTTTCCTTTTGTCTCCGCTGACCTCGTGGCTCCGGATCTGTCCCTGGAAATCCTGGTGCGCAATGCACCTGCTATCTGGGGTGCTGGGTCTATGCTGGTGTAATTTCTTCCACCTGTGAGGCCGGGATGCTCTGCGAAGCTGGTGGGCAAGGCGCGGCTGCAGCGCTCGCTGCAACCTCCTGGCCTGCTGCAAGCAGCTGAAGCAGCAGGACTACCAGCAGCAAGTCATATCTCCGATGATGGAGGAAGAACAACGAGTGGAGCCTGAGTGTGTCGTGCCATGTGGTGATTTCGATCAGATGTATAATTTATGTCGAGTGAACTCATTTCGCAAACCTGGTATTGAACCACAGGATTGTGGTGCTGTATGACTTGTGTCATTTCAAATGGCTCCCCACAAAGCCACTTGTGGTAGTTCATTGAACGGGATATAATCAACATGTTTTAAGCACATCTTTTTTTTTGACTTTGAGGCAATCAGGGAGTGTTTAAACCACATCACTTGAATCGAAAGAATTCTGTTCACAACTGAGGCCTCATGTGAAGTGGCCGAACGAGCAGCCAATGAGGCCAGGCTCTTCATTGCGGGGATGGAACGTACAGGGAGATCAGCGCCCATATACAGTAACGGCGGGTTCCTTTCCCAAAGTCAGGAGCACTGAAACGCTTTCCCGCAACCATCCTTGACATTCTGGGTGTTCATTGATTTGGGGTCATTATTCATTCAGGAGAGAGCCACATATCCACATAGCTTGTGATTTACAAGTCACATTCACTTTCCATGAAGCATATGATGGTTTCTCAAAATAGGGGACCCCCTAACCCAAACCCTCCAATAATTAAGCACTATGAAGCACTTGTAGTGATTAACCAACCATAGATTTTGTGTGGCCCTATGACTTGAGAAACCACCATTTGGGTGTTTCTCAAGTCATAGGGGTACCCCTAAATCATCCATTATTAAGCATCTATAGTCTATAGTAGTAAACCATTTATAGTAATAAACCATGGATGGTAAATCATCCATTTATCTCCAATAGGGGTACCCTTACAATAAACCATCCATCTTGGGGGTTCCCTATTTTAAGTTACCACCATGGCCGTTTCCGGGTTTCCGACCTGCCTGCAACCTGCCTTCGGAAGGCCATGGCTGAGTTGCTGCGGGAGGTTCCCTCTGGAAGCAAACGAAAGGCCTGCCATGAGCACAGATGGCGGAGGGTCAAAACCTCGTACCCGTGGTTCCCCTACCATTCACCATTGGTTTCCCTATGATTGTTGGCCCGTGATTGTCCCCTATTAGCTTGGTTAATTATTGACCTATAGCCAGATCAGGACAGGTTGGTGGTTCCAAGCATGTTTGTTGATTTTTCCTGGTGATTACCAACAAATGGTTGGTTATTGGTTGACTAATATTTTTCGTAGGGGTTGAAATCACCAACCAGAAGAGTTACCTGCAGTTTCCTCAGTTCACTTTGCAGTTGAAGTGGCAACATGAAGTGAAGTGGTAGTCGCAACAAGTATCTAAGGTTTTTCCAAAAACAATATCAGATTGGTCGTGATTATGATTGATATCTACCACTAACTTGGCTGCACTTCATTTTAATCATTCAAGTCAACTGGTGGATACCAATGATTGATACCAGTTGCAGATACCAACCAGCTGATTGAAGCAGCAGATCATTCGACCTTGCTCCTTTGTGGCGCTTTGTCCACTGCTTGTTTCTCAGAATAGGGGTCCCCTAAATCACATCCAATATTAGTCATTTATAGTAGCGAACCAACCGTAGCTTTGGGGGTGTCCTATGGCTTGAGAAACACCCATATAAAGTTGTTGAAGCGGTATTGTTGGCTATTATCCCTATGACTATAGTGTGACTATAGCCACTATTAATGGTTATCATCCTTATAATAGCCCTTGAAGTGGTTATAGTCATAGGGATAATAACCATTATAATCCTATGACTAGCCCCATTGCCAGCTCAAGGTGAAGCGCGGCAAGAAGTCCGACACAGGCGGCGCGGCCAATGGACATGCGTCGGTGGCTGAGGAATGCTGGGAACCACCACAGCTCAGGGGTACATCGAAGTACCAACAAAGAGATGAAGATGGTTCATCAGGTATGATATATTTATATGATATATTTGTGCTGATATGTTTATTGGGTATTCATTCTTTATATGGAATTGGGTTAGTAAGGTATTGATACATTGCTCATGTTTATCAACTATGAGTAGGGTATGCTCCTTCACTGTGTCATTAAGAAGCACAATACAACAATATATCATGGTATATTCCAATTTAGAAACATGAAGCAACCACCTTATGCAGTGTAGCGCGTACGATTGAAAGTAGTTCGAGTACAGAGCCCCTACTGGAGTGAATCATTCTACGTCGTTGGGGGGAATGACTTGTTCACATATTCGTTTTTCTAGACGAGATCGTTGCCCGGATTTCCGAGGCCGAAATGCACGGAAGAAGCTTTCACATTTGCCTTGGAGGCTGGATGTCAGAGATGCAAAGGTAGGACATGGAGAGGATGGCCAAGATTCGACAAGATTCATAGATCAATGGCCTGGGCCTTTTTCAGAGTGTTTGTTCACAGAATCTCTGGGAGCTTCCATCACTGACTTGCGGTGCTTGCAATGACTTGCAAAACATGTAGGGGTTTGCATGATGATTGATTCTGCAGTGACTTTTGGATTGCTTCATTATGCTTCATTTGCCATCATGGTTGTGAAATCATGCCAGAGGCACCCGCCGAATTTTCCAAGCATGTTGTGAAGGCCATATCATGTTCCCAGCAAGGTGCGTCAATGTCCAACCAATCCTTCGTACTGAGTAGTACGATCGTCCAGACTGAAATCAAGTCACAAATGTGCGTGAACGTTGCCACCACAACCCCAGAAAGCCACAAGATGTTTGTCTACCAATTGCTTCTTATACCAATATAAAAATCTCAGAACCGCTCCACGTGGATTTGGCCATCAATGAACCATGGAGGTATGTCAATCTAGAGCGACAGTTGGTAACCATCATGGACATCTCAAGTAGTTGGTTATATGGACCAATACCAGTGATCAGTAAGACTTGGGAAGTGATCATCCTGGGCGACTGGCTGTTGACCAGGTTGATATCTACCCCTGGAGGTAGTGAGTTTTGATTTCAACCTGCAGCTTGATATCAGCTCCTAGCTATCAGGTTGATATTACATGAGATTACTGATATTACTACTGGATGGCTTATACCCACTAACTTAGATTTTTAGTGTTTTTGGTATATGATTGATTTACCATATAGCCACTAAAAATATATTTTTAGCAAGGGATCTATAAGCCACCAAGACTACAAATTCCGAAAACAGAGGCGGGAAAAAAATCCTTCAGTGAAATCCGCTCCCTTAATATACAGTAACTCCATGAGAACCTCCAGATATCAACCTGGGCTGAGCTATGAATCGCGACGCGCCGTGGGAGGAAGATGTGGAGCTGCCCGAGTCACTGATCCAGTCGTGGCAACATCTCACCGTTCAGCTGCTGATGGCGGCTCAGCTAAAGGGGCGGCGGTGGCTGTGGCGAGGGATGTGCTGCGTGACTGGCGTCTGATATTCGTCTAGATGGTAGTGTCAAACCTCCTATGTGTAGATATGTATATAGATTAATGTATATAATATGCACATGTATATTTTAATATGTATATATCTACTTGTTTTGTGGCTAATCTATTGTCCAAAAACCAGGCCCTACTAGGAACTACTAGGCTGAACAGAACTGGCAAGTGAAAGACACCATGGTGGTTGCATGGCGCACGTCCAAGCAACTTGTCTATGGGAAGCTAGCGTTATATCATATATGGGGATGAATCAATGCGGATTCTCAACTACGCAAACATGTATACTGTATGGGGAAAAGCGCCACATTTTGGATAAATCACCAGCTACTAATGGCAAATTGAGGGTAGTTTACTAATACGAATCTCCCATCAATTCATAATAAACTACCCTTGAAATTACTGATACCCAAACTGTTGATATAAGTAAATTCATGGCTTCGCCCTATCTCGGTTTGTCCGCAAATGGTGGAAGCCCCAAACCTTCAACGGTGTTGCAATGGAAAAAGCATGGGTTTTAGGGACCGGTCGCACAGCGATGAACGTTTGTGGTTGACAACCGGACCGGGACGGCTGCGAAGACCATCAACTGGCAGCCTGTAGCTGCTGGTAATGTGATGGTTTCCCACCCCAAAAATGGCTGGTTTTTATGTATTTATTACTACAAGTTGTTAGTAAAGGATGACTTGGGGGGTTCCCTATTTTGAGAAACACCCATGGGAATGGTGAACCATGAAAACGAGCCATGGCCAAAGATAGGAACTACTACCCTTTTGGGAATCACTGAATACTTCCCTTTTGAATGGTGGTTGTCATTTTGATGCGAAGCGGTGGGTGATGTTGAATGGTCAAGACGGATAGAAGGAGACATTTCACAACCAGGAATGATATCCGTGTGACACGTGCACTTCCCTAATCCCATCTCGAATAATGACACCAGTGAAATGGAGCAGGTGCCGTTGCTCATGATCACACTATGAATCTTACGAGCGGTCCATAGTGGTTGTTGATAACCCAGAATACCGTTTTCAACTGGAATTTTGAACTCATTAATTGCTGTAAATTGAATTGTTCACATCCAGTGGTGCTTATAAACCACAAGCATTGTGATATCCACAAGAGAAGGGAAAACCGGGGAAAACAGCAGTTTATGGTAAGTCATTGGGGTGGGTCTTGTGGATCTCGCATGGCAGATCGCTCCAGCGGGCATGCGATTCATGCCCAGATCTACCCAATGACCCAGAAGAACCTCTTAGTTTTCCATGTACAGAACCTTTGGATTAGAACCGCTTAGTTTTCCCAAACTCTTTTTTTGAGCGAGAGTTACACAGAATTGGGGTTTGCCCCATGCTGCCCTATTCCCTAGTTTGATCATTTCTTCTAGAAAGACATGGGACCATGGGACACCCCGATTTTTTGGGATAGCCTGGTAGCCCAATTCATATTATAGATGTGAGATGTGTATAGATGTTACTCAGGATAGCCTGGTAGCACTTGTATAGATATGGGTGTTTCTCAAAATAGGGAACCCTCAAATCATCCATTATGAATCGTTTATAGTAATAAACCAGCCATTTTGGAGGCTCCCTATTTTAAGAAACCACCATATCACCCATTCAAATTTGTTTGCATTCTATGCTACCCCCCCACCGAGATGGTCTCTCCTCCCAGATGGAACGTGGATCACCTGAGTAGCAGCTTCATCCTGCGGAGAAAGACCGCGGCTGCCGTGGAACCTGCCAGTGATTTGCTCCGACTTGATCTGCTTGAAGGATGTTGAGCACCAGCATAAGGTGAGCATGTCTTAGGTCTTGAGACTATAGAGGTCTTGAAGCTGTAGAGGTCTTGAAGCTACACCTCTCTACAGCTCTACCTGCCCCATTTGTAGTTCCCTTTGTTGATCCTTTTTCTGTGGTGAAGTTGAAACCGCCGCGCAGTGCTTGGAGCCTGCCCCGCTGCTGTCCGAAGCAACTCCGAGCATCGAAAAAAGGCACCCGGTGCTGTCTCATAGTGGATGGGGCATGGTGGGTTACTCTTCATGTGGGTATGTGCCAAAATAATGGCAACCCCAAAACCAGTGGTTTCCATTCGTAAAATGATCATTAGCTTTATTGGGGCCCATTGATTCCCCTGTGGCCTGGAACATACCCACATGTGTAGGGTGGTTGGGTAGGGTCAACACGTCGTGAGGTGAAAGGGCGTACTGTAGGTAGACCTGGCATCAAGTGTTGCCAACCGAGTCACCTGAAAATCATGGCTTTTCTTTTAAAGGGGAAAACCAGTTCAGGCATGTATACCGACCTGGCAGATCCCGGGTGAGGGTACAGTATCCCACTAGTGGCTTGTGGCTCCCGATAGCGTTGCAGGATTAGAACCCTGTTGTTGAACTTCAGCAAACTCAACAGTTGGTTTATCATTATAATGTCATTCAACAAAGTTTCGATTGAGCAAACACAAACAAGGGCTGTTCGGGTCTCCAATTCACTGGAACAGCTGAGATTGCCTGGTGCCAGCGGCGTGCCGATAGGTCCCCGCGGCGGGCAAGAAGCCGCCAAAGCTCCTTCGGCTCATTTCGGGAAAGTGGTGACTTTCTTGAGACTTTTTGGTTGGCCACCAGTCATATGCCAGTCATATACCAGTGATATACCAGTCATTTTGGTATCCGAAATGTGATCACCAGTCATGCACCATCCGTTTCCGAGCGTCGGAGAGCAGAGCTTGCGAGACCACTGAAGTCACTGAAGGCTGAGATTGTCTATCAATTGGGTACCCCAAACCATGGAATTTACCAGCTTTGGGCACTACAATGGGTACACTACAATGGGTACATCAATGCATCGACATGGCACCCATATGCACCCATTGTTGCGTATTTCAGGTTCTCAATTCCGCGCTGGCAGTCGGTTTGCGCCTTAGACATGAGTTGACAAGCTGCGCTGATGTCACTGATGTCTTCATTTTTCAATGTGCTGATCCATCTTGACATAGCGTGTGCTGAGGATGCTGCAGTGTTCCAAGGTCTGGACAAGGGCCACCGGAAAGCAGATGGGCAGAGGCAATGCCCGGACGGCCCTTGGAACGGATGGGACAAGAGGATCCGACCGCTGAAGCAGGTGCTATGGACTTTATCATGCTTTAGTTGCTCAGAGATTCAACATGGCTCGATGATAGCCGTCCCAAGTTGGCACGACTTGATGTTTTCCTGGTTGATTTTGTTGGAGGTCAACCAGTTTGAGGGTTGATATTTGTGAGCTCTTTTCAGTTGCTTGGTATCTTTATTCGACACCTTTTTGTGAGTCCAAACACTTGCCAGCTTTGCCAGCTGTCAGGGAATGGCTGATGAGTTTTCAAGAGGCGACCTGCTGCTGAGAAGCTTCCAAGTTAGCAAGTTGGTAGTACCCTCCATAGTATTATTATGTATTATTGTATATAATAAGTAATAAGTTCCAACAGTACCATAGTACCAATGTCCAGTACCGTTGTAATTTGTTCCTTCAATCGAAAGGTGGCAGGGGAACGACGTGGTGGGACCATGCAACATTAGCAATCAAAGTAGCTCCCAAAAGATCTTGCAGTTAGACGGATCTTATTCAGCTTTACTCTAGGACTCCAGGGTAAGGGATGGAAGGGGAAAGCCTGGCATCAAATACTCTGACTGAAAACGATGCCTGTGTCCCAACCTCAGCGTTGATAAGCGCGGAACACAGGTACTACTCCTGAGGAGACAACTTTTTACAAGCGAGCATGGTGAAGGATGCTTTTTCGTTGGAGCAATACGCTCCCTGACAAATCTGGTTTTCAAGATTTGACTTCTAACGCGCGGACATGTGGAGCAGTACATACGAAACATGCTGTTGTTTTGAAGGGAAATGATAGGAAAGTGCAGGAAGCTCAAACATGGGTGTTTTATACTATTATGATATGATTATTTCTGCATACCATATTATACAGTATACATACATATGTTTAGAACATCATGTGTTGTAGAAAATATCTGAAGCGCGGCGTTTGAAGCCGTTCGAAGAGCCTTTACCCCCAGTTTCGTCAAAAGAGCCGGATCGGCCTTCAAGGGCCAAATCGGTGCTCATGTACAAATCTCACCGACAAGCGGCGTGCAGCAGCTCTGATTGAACCAGTGAGAGCTTGCATCCTCAGAGAACGACTTAGATATATTTTATATAGTAGTATACCATGTTAATCCATGTTATACCCGCACAGTACCATACCCTACAAAAGGGCAGTGCGGCTTCCAAACTTAGGAATGACCACAGGAAGGGTGGCTGCGGGTACTTTCATGGAAAACATCCCAAACTGCCTCCACAGATCATTTCAGAGAGTTCCTGCTGCCTTCCTGGTTTGAGAGACTCAGAAGTGAGGATCTCTCAGAAGTAGAATGTGAATTTCCGAATGAAAAAAATAGGAAGGTTCTCAGGCTGACAACTGGCCTTGCTACCTGTCTTTGGCATGGCGTTCATAGATAACATTCTAGATCATCTAGGTAGCGGAGTTGCAGGATGTTGATTCAATTTTGACGGATAAACACAATAGAGTTGCTGAAGCAATACTCCCTGTGCCGCAGCTGCACCATCTTCAGAAGGCACGGCAACCAGGGCCGTTGTTGAACCCAGCAACCAACAGTGGCTCAGGAACGAGTCAACTTCCAGCTCCATGCCAGAGGAACCAGGCAGATTCAAGAGCAGCGGTTTGGTGGTCACACATGACCAGCAGATCAATCCACAATGGCAAGGGCCTCGCTTTTGTGACAACTACGCGTCCCAGTGGCAAGACAAGCTCGCAGCTACGGAAGTTCACTGGAGCGAGTTCGTGATTCGTGCTCAAGAGACTCTCCATCCTCACATTGCAAATGCCATCGAGCTTGCCTTAGCAACGGGCGAAAAAGGAAAAACTTTGAGCGTGGCAAGTGCTTCGGTGCCAAGATTGGCATTGCCGGCAATCCCATCCTACAGCCTTGTGCAGGGAAGGTCGAAGTTGCGCCTGGTGTTGAGGGCCTTTGCTGGCTGGAACTCACGGGTAGGTTACAATCCCATTGTGGCAGCTCTGGCAGCTCAAATTATGGCAGTCACAGGAAGGGAGAAACTCACCTTTCAAATTTTAGTGGCTGGTTACAAGAAGTATCGGCTGAAGGATTACTTTGAGGGGACGGAAGCCGCGAAAGAGAAACACATCATGCGTGACGTTGAGGCGCTTTGGCAATCTGTCCACCTGGAGTGGCCTGACCTGGCGTTCTTGTTTGGCCAATATGCCAAAGGCGAAGAATTCTTCAAGAACTGCACCAAGTCTTTACTCTCCACTTTGCTCACTGAGACTCATCATGCAGAAATGCAGCCTTTCGAATGGCACGTTCGCTTGCTTCATCATATTCTGCTGCCAGTAGGTGAGTATTCACCCAAAGACCCACGTGCCCAACTCAGACGTACTGTCATGCAGATCATGGCCAGACACATGCATAATTTTCTCAAGTGCAAGAACGAGGAGGAACTTGAGAAGCTAACGGAGCATGTCTCTCGATACGTGCATGTAGATCTCCTCCTGGTGAAACTCTTGGCAAAAGAGCCAACAGTTCCCAAAGTGCACCTTGCTCCGAGTTTGGTCGGAGGCTCAGCCATTGGCACTTTGTCTTACGAGGTCGCTTCCAATTTTCTTCCTTCTCTCGGTGCTCCAGTGCACGTCATTCTTGGGCTGTCTGCAACGGCAGCCGGGACTGTTGGGGGTCTACGGGCATCCAAACAATGGTCAGTAGAAGGAGTGGCAAACGAAAACCGCGAACTGCTCGCAATGGGAAACCGCAGAGATGAAAAAACCGTTGTTGCCATTTTTGACATCTTCGACAGCTGCATTGTGGCGTAACCTTGGCCACAAAATTGTCAGGGCTGTTCGCTTAGCCACGATCTGCAGATCCGGTTTTTGGGCATCAGGAACCGAGATGAGGACTGGCACTCCTACATGCATCTGTCCTCCAAACGCCAGTTTTCAGAGTCCATGAAGCCACGAGCCCTTTCAATGGCAGATATTTTGAAAGGTCCAGCGGATCCCTGTGTCATGTTTGCGGCAATGCCAATTGTATATCAATGTTCTCTGAACACATTCCAGGGCCAGTACATTTCAAGATGTTGACCAACTAAATGATGGAACGATGAGAAGAAGCTTCTAGGCCGATGAGCTTGCCATGGCGCGTGGCAAAAGCACAAGTGGCCAGTGATGGACAGCTACCCTTTGTATGTTTGGAAGTTGCGAAGCAACACGCTTGTCGATTGAATTCTGCGTTGGTCCGCCTTCTGTGCGTAGTCTATGCAGCTAGGGAGGCTGGTTGCACTGGTTCGGGAGCTGTTGGACCCAGTCTTCGCCATCTACAAGGCTCGAGAGAGCGGCGCATGCACTGATGGCAGTTGCCACTGTTCGATGAACGAGTCGTCCATGAACGGTGGTATAGTTCTCCAATAATCTCTAAAAGATATTTAGTTGACTCCGACATGGTAGATAACACGGTTTACGCGTACTAGGATGAAAGACTGTGACTCCATCTTGCCCTCGATGCCCAGATAGTTAGACAAACTTGAGATGAGTGATGCGATGTGGCCTGTTGTTGTTTAGCTTGTTCACCATATTACATTAGTTGCAGATGTTCAGGGGGGCTTGTGGAACACATACGAGCTGAACAACGAAATATACTGCTTCAATGAGCTGGATGGCAATTCCAGCCAGACCTGCGCAGGAGGGCAATCCTTGCTTGATGAAAGCTCCATAACTTGTTGGTGGTTTCAAACATTTTTTATTTTCCCTAGCCTAGTAGTTACTAACACATGGTTGGTGGCTCCGGGCGGGTGTTGCGACGCGTCCGAGATTGCATTTTACTGCTTGTCACGGCGCGTTCATGTGCATTTTGACACACTCTGCGTAGGGTTTCGTACACATGGGCAGGGGTTGGGGGTGGGTGGGGCATGTTAACGTACGGTGCAACTTGCGTCATGAAGTGGATGCTACGCCACGTCAGGGGTTGGGGGTGGGGGTGGCATGTTAACGTACGGTGCAACTTGCGTCATGAAGTGGATGCTACGCCACGTCAGGGGTTGGGGGTGGGTGGGGCATGTTAACGTACGGTGCAACTTGCGTCATGAAGTGGATGCTACGCCACGTCAGGGGTTGGGGGTGGGTGGGGCATGTTAGCGTACGGTGCAATTTGCGTCATGAAGTGGATGCTACGTCACGTCAGCGTTCTTCGGGGCGCGTCGTAACACCCGCCCGGAGCGTGGTTGGTTGACCAATATTTTTCAAAGGGGTTGAAACCACGGACCAGAAAATATGACCCTCATTTCAAACCGTGCTGAAGACCATCATGGTTTCAGTTTTGTTTTGTGTCCCGAGTCATGCAGGTGCTTGTGCGCCAAGACACGAGTCATGTTCAGAAGGG
>VSDK01019063.1:368656-402186 GCA_009767595.1 Symbiodinium kawagutii
CAGGGGGGCCACCAATTCCAAAGGGTTGGATGATTGTTGGTTGATGTTGCTGTTCTGAACGTTTTTAGCCTCTATACTATACTCATCTATACTCGATATATACTCATATAGCCTATGTTTGGCCATAGTTGTTTGGCCAACATTTGACCATCAGTATTTTACAGCTTTCGGCTGGCTCCGGTCACATCGCGGCCGCAGCGTTAGAGCCAGGGCGAAGACTGGAGACCTGCCAGTGCTTGGATAGAAGGCCACCTGAGAACCTGTGGAGGAGAATGGAAGACTGGATCACTCGCAAATATCACTACCTGACCAAGTCTCATTACCAAATATGCATCCATTTCGTCAGAGGAGAGGCTCAAGAAAACAATGCAAAGACCTAGGTAAAGAAAGGAAGCAAGGAAGCAAGGAAGAAAGGAAACAAGGAAACAAGGAAGCAAAGAAGCAAGATAGCAAGGAAGCAAGGAAGCAAGGAAGCAAGGAAGCAAGGAAGAAAGGAAACAAGGAAGCAAAGAAGCAAGGAAGCAAGGAAGAAAGGAAACAAGGAAGCAAGGAAGCAAGGAAGCAAGGAAGAAAGGAAACAAGGAAGCAAAGAAGCAAGATAGCAAGGAAGCAAGGAAGCAAGCAAGGAAGCAAGGAAGCAAGGAAACAAGGAAACAAGGAAGCAAAGAAGCAAGATAGCAAGGAAGCAAGGAAGCAAGCAAGGAAGCAAGGAAGCAAGGAAGCAAGGAAGCAAGCAAGCAAGGAAGGAAGCAAGGAAACAAGGAAGCAAGGAAGCAAGGAAGCAGGGAAGCAAGCAAGCAAGGAAGGAAGCGAGGAAGCAATTCAAAACAGAGAGGAGCAGTCTCAAAAAAAAAGCGGCGCCCTCTTCCTTTCTTATAGAAGCTCATTTTTGTTGATCCCTGGCATTTTTTTCTTGATACCCTTCATCTTGATACATGCTGATTGTTCCTTTTGCTTGGGAACTATTTTTTTTCTTGATGCATCCCATTGTTTTTTGATCCTAGATGCATCCCATTTTTTTGATCCCTCTCTCTTTCGTCATTGGCTTATTTGGGATATGGATGCAAGTGTGCTGGAAGTTCGCTGTTCACTGGTGAAACATCACATTCGGCAAAGTGAGCAGATTTTTTTTGTGGATACAGCTGCGATTTTACCTCAAGTTTCCCACCAGCCAAAGCAGTGAATCAGTGTACCGCTCATATTTGCAGGGTCATCGCCACCTATTTATTGTCAGCCGAGGCGCAGTTGGCAACAGCTGGATCTTTCGCAGATTGTTGGTTATTCTTTGATATTAACGCCGATCATCAACCACGATTGATCATTGTTAGCCATGTGTAAGCAATCTTCAGCACTATTGACCATTAATCACTTTGACTTATTGACCATTAGAAACAATAATTAAGCTCTATACTGAACCAGTATCATCCATCAGTGTTGTTGGTTCTTGAATCTTATCATTGTTGGTTGTCAATGATCACATGCGCTTGAAACACATACATACGTACTAAAGAAAGCACATATTCTATGTGGGGGGGCTGTTGCTAAAGTGATTCACCTTCAAGATAATTAGTTGTTCTTGAAACTTATGACCAGCAACTTGAATCAATGCCAATGGATGTATGAAGTCATTGCATCTCTTTGATAGTTACATCGTGAAGACTTCACTCAAGGTTTAAGGCGTCAGAGGTATGGCTCCTGACCGGGGCGATTTGGACAGGAGCTGCTCCATGTTGCTCCAAGACATTGACCGATCAGCAGTGGCTTCGGTGAAGATTGCAAAGAACATCCCGAAGAACCAAATTCAGGTGGGATGAGCGATGTGGTTTGTGAATGGAGTGGAGACTACCTAATTACGCATTGAGAAGTTTGATTCCCTGAATCTTCACGCAGTTTCATAAGGTATCGTGGAGTGTTGTGCCCTACCATGGCAATTTCTAGCGATAAATTTCAGACCGAACAATTTTCAACAGTTTCACGACATGTTTTTATCACATGACGTGTTTCAGCTCTGCATTTTTGTGGCGCTTACTGCAGCGATTACTTGCAGCCCAGTGTGCTCAAGCAGAACGGGCTGTTAGCTTCGAAGCATGACGGAGGATGAAGGGAGACTGAAGCTGTCATCGAAATGTGCCGTAGGCACTTTCTATGCTTTTATCTCCATAGCTTTCACCATCTATTTGATCGTCCTGCTGATTACAAAGCCGCTCTTTCCTTTCAAATCAGACTCTGCATCATGGTCTTCGTCTTGGCTCCTCTTGGCAGTCTTTGACTACTACCACATGGCCGCATGTTTTGTTGGCATAGTGATCGCCACAGAAAATCGAATAGCAGGCATCGTTTGGTCCCTTTTGATATTGCTCCTTGGAGCTCCCTTTGCCACCTTGTACACGGCCAAACAAATCGGAATTGCAGGCACGCTGCAGCTGCGTGAAAACTACGTGGCTGTTCAAGCAATTTATCAGACAAATGGTAGGTCAAGCAAGCCAGAGAAACCTTTGACGGGCTTCGTTGGATACATCGTTGCTGCCAGCTATGTGGTGATTGGCTGTGCTTTCGGCGCGAGGCTTGTTTGGACATTGATGAACTACCCTCTGACTACCATAGCCTCTGATGATGCCGAGTGGTCGTTCGAATGGTTTGTCACCACTGTGCTGGACTACTACACCATTGCTGCATGCATGATTGGAGTTGTAGCCTTTACAGATGCCATGTGTCCAAGCTTAGCATGGATCGCTGGAATCTTGATCATCACAGGGCCAGCCGGCTCAGCTTGGATGGCACAAAGGGTCTTCAAGGAAAGGCCAATGGCTTTGGAGTCAGCTTAGTCAGGTTGAGCTTAACTCTGAGTTGAGCTCCATGCTCCACGAAATTCAGCGGGAAGGTACTGTACAATTAAAGACCTGAGGTAAATGCGGTCCTGCAATTTGGCAGTTCCCATTGCTTCTTGATGCTTCTTGGCAGTTTGACGAGAAAACCCATCATGGAAATGTGTGGGGTGCGTCAGGCCAGAGCTGTCAAGCCAATGTTGATCGCACAGGATCAGCAATACAAAGACCCCAGCCGAGCACATTCCTTCGAATGCGAAAAAATCCGTCCTGCAGCGCAATGCTTTAAAGCTTTTTTTCCTGTAAACATTAGTTGCTCCCATGAATGATTTCTCGATATTTCCAATATTGGAACATTTTGTCCATTAAGGACATTTTGTCAGGGCAATCTGAGGCAAAATGGCCTTCCAAACAGTGATTGCAGGCAAACCTGTGAAGGATTTGACATGTTGACGCATGTGGTGAGGCTCCAATTTCACACTGTTGAATGGCATCTCGCAAACAATCTATTGCCTGCTCAACAAACTCTTGAATACTGTCGTGCACCTGATGAGTTCTAACGTATGGATGCAGCCAAGGAAGCCTGCAGATCCAGAAGGACTGCATCTATGACGTTCCATGATGTTCCATGTGGTTCTATCAAAGAATCACAAAGCCAAATCATACAAAATGAAATCATGTTTCGAGCTTTTGAGGACTAGTGTGCCTCAGGGTTTTGATAGCTGTTCGAATCCCAAAGTCTGAAAGCTACAACTTTTGCGACTGCCTTCCAAGAAACTGGAAAGTGGCATGACTTCGGAACTTCGGGATGATTTCCTGAAAACTGCTGTTCCATCAGGGCCCGGATTAGCCGACCATACGAGTGAAGTTGTCGTTTATGCGTATTTGCATGTATTTGCTATAATCATGTCAATGTTAGCAAAGCAATCGACCGTTTGTAGGATGATCTGGCACCGATGGAGAGAGAGAGAGAGGCTGGTGATTATGTTCTTCATTTGTTGACTACAGAGATTTTTTTTGTTGTTTCTCGATGTATCTATTTGAATATCTCTATATCTATATACATGATTTCCTCTCTCTCTCTCTCTCAATGAGTTTTCCCTCTGATTCCCCTGCAACCAGCTTATTTCCGTTCAAATGCAAAACTCTATCTTGGGTCTATGCCTGCAGGATGTATGTCGAGAAGGAGATGAGGAAGTACCCGCAAGGGGCTTTCACCCTCAAATGTTCCTGCAACTTGTGCAAGTTCCCAAGGCTGAGGAAGACCATCCAGGCTGGCGGAGCACTTCAATGCATGTTGCAAACACTTCCAGACGTTCAGCGGTACGGACCAAAGAAAAGAATTACGGGACGAGTTATAGGAAAGTCCATAGAAAGTCGGAGGTTTAGGCTCCGAAGATGCGGCATCATTGCGAAGTCAAACGTTCAGCACGTGGTCGGCTCATGGAGGCGCACCTGGAACAAAAGAGCTGAGCGCTCTGATGGCTACTGCCGTGACATGTCTTTTTTCGTTGCGAGTTGCAGATGGTTTCTCAAAAATAGGGAACCCCGAAAAATGGATGATTTGGGGGTACCCCTGTTTTAAGAAACCACCATATTGTAGTTGTATACAATTGCACCTGCAAGTTCTTGCACCGACCAATCTGAGTTTTTTGCTCAATAGAAGTCAGAATTTGTTCGCACAAATATTTGCACAAATCAAATCAAATATGCACAAATAAGCCAAATATGCACAGATAGCGTGTTCAAGACAAAGTCCCGCATGTCTCTTCTCAAATTGCTACCGGAACTCAGCTTCAAATCACACAGGGCGCATCGACTCGGAGTTGTAGCACAGGGATGCACCTGGGGACCGTCCTTGTATTGTGAACAGCGGGGTTGAAACGGTCCCGTTGCAATGTGCAGTCCAGAAGAGGCCGGCATGGGTGGTTCCTCGTGGAATGGAATCATGTCGGTGTTGGGTACATCCAGCGCCCAATCAGCCCAGGGCTGGCAGCTCAGCATGGCTGATCACCAACATCAACCTGATTCCTTCACTGATTCCATCTCATATCATCTCAGCCTGGCTGTGCTTGTGAACATTCTGCGACATTGTCAGGTCAGTTCCGCTGCTACAAAATGGTTGCAGCTGCAGAAGGAGAGTCAGTCCGGAGTCCAACTTCGGATTGAACTGAGCAAACATCACTGATAGTGAAAGGTTGCATGTTTCTCATGTCATGATTTGCCCCCCGCTGTGGCTGTTGTATGTTGTTGATTCTTGTTCTTTTTCTATCAAAAAGCATAGCCT
The DNA here is from genome assembly GCA_009767595.1 of Symbiodinium kawagutii. Taxonomy (NCBI): domain Eukaryota; class Dinophyceae; order Suessiales; family Symbiodiniaceae; genus Symbiodinium; species Symbiodinium kawagutii. The sequence continues at coordinate 373,769 of VSDK01019063.1, forward strand.
CTAATTTTGCTGGTGCATCACCTGAACTACCAAAGCATGGACAGCAACCCATCAGTCACCAGAGGCAATTGGCGACCAAAAGGAACTGATGATACCAAGGAAAGAGATGATCCCAGAAAAGGTTGGAAGCCCACAGAATGTGTTTCATCGAGCAATCCACCGAAATTAACCACTGATACACAGAAGTAATTCCTGAAACCGCCCAGAAACCAACACATTGACCCATTGCCAACCATTGTCTACATTATAATCAAATCAGCTCCATGACTGCAATGATGATTGTCCATGACTGTCCATGAATCAATTAGATGGCTGTGGGTCAAAACACTGTACCCTTAGTATCCCTTGTGAACGTTCCATAAATTGCAAAACAAATCTTTGTCGGGATGTTCACCTACCTATTTGTTGGTTGGTTTATTGACCCACAGCCACATCTTTCGTTTTATATGATTTTGCATGATTTTGCCGTGAATTTCCACGCTGTTTGCTCCAAGCGATTCCGCGGACACGGATTTGGATTCAGGCTGCACTACCATGAAGATGTGCAGGCCGTTTGTCCCAAGAATAACATGGAATGCCTACAATATGTATATATATATATATATATCGTATATATGTTATCATTTCATCAGTTTCAATGCTGGAACGTGGCTCGTCCCAAACCCAATTTAGTACTCTAAGAGGGCTGCATCAAGGAGGCTTGGCGAAAAAAAACAGTGTCGCAAGCAGGGCGTAGGCAAAATGTTGAGCGTTGCCCCAAATGGTTTGCGTAGGCTACGGCTGCGGTCGCAATCGCTTTGCGCAAGACTGTCCTCATCGCATGGCCAGAAACGATGAGTTTATGACCTAGCTCAATATGCTCACTTGGGGTGCGGTTTCTTATTAAAAGCTTTGCTTAGTTGATTGGTTGGTATGTTGGTTGCATATCATAATCATGACCTTGGACTATTATGGGGTGTGCAACACTCCAGTGCAAGCTAATAATTGCGCAGTAGTTGGATTTGTTGAGAGTATCCAGCTCGGCTTTTGATCGTTTGCAAAGTGCCAAAAGTGAAACAAGACAGTTCTTCAAGCTATTCAGTTGTAGTATCTATTGTGACGACCATTCCTGACCGTAAGATCTATCAATCATTATCATGACTCTTTATTATTGACCATACTTAACCATTAACCAGTACATACCAGTACTAACGTTATCGCTGGCTCCTCCTTGAAAGCTTAGCACTACCTGCTTAGCCTGTCGCGCTGAGGTTGTGTGTTTTGGATGAGGCCAGGGGTTTTGGCTCGAAAGTGACTCTGTTCGGTGAAACTGGATGAAGAGCTGGTCATTGCCAATCCATAGCCACGCCATCAGTTCATACTGTTGATAGGTTGATATTATCAATCAACTAATGGTGAACAATCACCGACAATCATAGGGAAAACAATGGTTAATGATGGGGGAACCAAGGGTACAGGGTTTTGACCCATAGCAATTTGAATCGAACATGTGGGTTTGATGTGCACTTCAATGACATGGAAGTTCAATCTTTTGTTGCAGTCACCAGAAATCTGCGACACCATTTGCTATACACTTGTCGTCAAAGGGCTTGTCTCAGCTTTTGGCTTTCTTCGACCTGCATGACAGAGCATTTGACCGCAGAAATATGACCAAGATAGTTTGCATGTCGACAAAGTTACTACAGGTTGCTGGATGGATTTCATAGTTTTAGCTCAAACAAATAGCCAAATTGCAATCGCACCGAACACGATCACAAAATCATATGATCGGCGATGTTTGTTTTTGTTGGAGCTATACGACCTTTGATCATCCACCATTGGAATCCATGTTCATCAACCACCATCATCAACCCAGGGAATTTTCCAGAGGCTTTGCGAGAGATCACAGTTCAAAATAGGAAAAGGCACGGTGCGCAATGGAAGCGTTTGGAAGCGACTCGTTCCTCAGGCTGCGTGACATCGTGCGCGTTGAACACAGGGTTGCATGAAGCGCGAAGTCCCGCCAGAGGCGACATCTTCGCGTCCAGAAACAGGTCCCCCCACTGGAGATGAATTGTTTGCAGCTGCTGAAAATTCAGCAGACCACATCTCTGAAGAGATCAATGAAACCTATGACTATTCAGCTAAGGAGGATGAGTGGTTCCAGCGTGACCTGACTCACCAGCCATCACCTGTGAAGACCATGCATCTATCTCCCGGAGTTGCTGTGAAAGATTTGTACACAGGAGAAGCACGATCTTCTGACATGCGGAAATACGCGGGCCAAATGTCCAGACAGGAATACCTAGCCTTCATGGGCCTGGAACTTCCTGATGTTCCAGAGGAAGCCAGCACTGTGGTAGAGACCAGAGCTGATTTGCAGCAGTCCAACCCGGTCCAGGATATTCGAACTCAGTTTCAGGCCAGGGTTTGGGGCGAATGATGCACTTCAAGAACTGAGCAGTGACAAAGCTACCCCTGTTCTGATAGGGGAATGCCCCTAAACAATCCCAGAGTTGCTATGATTTATTGGGGAGTGTCCTGATCTCTGGGAATTCCACTTATTCTAATTTAAAAAACTGCTGAACTGGTCGCGTCGAGATATATCTTAGTGCATCGCATTTTCGAGATCAATGTGTTTTTTCATCATGATTGGCTGTCAACTGTCAACCGTAAAACCTGTCGGGATTCATTCGGATGATGGTGATTGGATGCAATTGGAACTGGCAAATGTTGGATGATGAAGTGTTGAGCAATGTCAACGAACCATGAACCCACCAGATGACAGATGTCTAACATGGACTAAGCCGATGGATGGCCAGCCATGGCCAGCCTGCATCAACCGCCATGGCCCAGCCTTTGGTTTGACCAGGAACTCAGCTTGCTGTATCCACCAGTCCGACTGGCGCTTCCGTCAAGGCGGCCTCAGTCTGCTCCAGTCTCCCGGCCCCGAATCGTGATACCTGAACGCAAGGACTGGCGCAGACAGTGGTGCTGATTTGAAGGTATCAGCTTTTTTCGAATTTCTGCCACGATGTTCAACCGGCACTGTGATTTGTCGCGATAATATTTGTGTTCAACCATTTGGAGACTCAGACTCAGACTATTTTAATGTTTCTCATGCTTTGGGTTTGAGTTCAGTGTCGTGTTGTATGTAGCGCCGCGTCTGAAGAGAGAAACCCACCCGATGTATTCCCTGCTTCAGCTGAGGGTTGCACGACTTGCAGGACAGGGTCAGTGGTGGAACCATCATCGCGAACAAGGAGCTGCTCCAAAAGTACTTTGGATGTGGTGAAGACTGAGTTGGAACTGACCATCTGTCACAAGCGACTTCATTCATCTTCATTCCGGTTCCCAGCAGAGAGTGCCCCCTTCTCCAGCAGCTTCAACTTTGGGAGCTGGGTGCAAGTGGATCAACAGGAATTGGTGAAGCGAAAGACAAGGAATCACGTGAAGACAGTCATGAGAGACGTCGTCCAGCAGACGTGGCCCAGCAGATAGAGCAGATTGGCGCTGTAAAATCGGCAGCGCACGTGGATGCAGAGAGCATGAAAGAAGGTTTGCGTTCTGCTCCTTTGCGCGAAGTGTTGTTAATTTGTTAGACTATGACTGTTGTTGGTGCTGGTAGCAGCAATTTGTGTCTTAGTTCAGTGACTCTGACATGACGGTATGGGTTTGGCTACAAGATCACCCACAACCACAAACATTTCAATGACTTCTAGTCACTTTGTGGCTGGTTTTCCCGTGTCCTCCAGGCCAACAATATTTTGAAGTCCGAGCAAGGGCATGTCAACATTGCTCCGAACCCAAGACAGCATGGCGAACAGTATTGAATTGAGATGTACCCGATAGCTGATCTTGATAGTTGTGCAAGTGCCATCCAAGAGTCCAGTACTCTCTTTTTCATGGCATTTGAGGTCATGGTTTGCGGCCGGTTACGAACTGGAAAGCTTCCACCTCAAAGACTTCAGTGTTCGAAGTCCTCCGTAGATTTCTCTGGGAATATTGAACGCCCTTTAGACAAGTTCAGCAAGTTCCGTGGAAGGATGCCAATGGCAAAGGCATCTGGAGACATGTGGAGAATTCTGGAGACATATTTGGAATTATTTGGACATGTTCGGTAGATTTTGCATGATTTCGGTTTCCGAATTTTTCAGCACAGGTCGTACCTCATGAATAGCTTACTCCGACAACCATGCTTTGGTGTGTCCTCACAGGCGGGGTTGGCAGCGCTGGTTTGAGACTTTGAACTTGAGACAAAATGTTAATGGTCAATAGTATGGAGTAGCAACCAACAAGATATGATATAAAACAACAGTGATGAATTATATACAATATGCATCAATATGCCATTATCACATCAGGTAAATCTGTACCTGAAATTGGAGGTCAGGCTCCGGATTATTTTGCTGGGTACTGGTACCAATTCCGGCTTTTCTGTGTGACAACTGTGACTGGCTTACACCAATGAACCCAACAAAACACGGACTGAAAAACACTGCAACTTGGAGAAGATAAGCACAGCTCCAAAGATCTACAAAGCTTGATAGATGAACAATGACGAACCAATGCCGCCTCTTGTTCGTAGACAAGATGCTGAAGCTTGTAAACCATGCAACAAGCTTGAGAGGCCCGCAGCTTCACTATCGGTGTGGATTTATCCTCCAGGCCAGAAAAGTGATCTTTGCAATTCTCTGCATTTTTCTTGTGGCAAAACTGCGGTGTTCTGCTGTTGTTTCCTATGTTTCTCGGAGTTGCTGTCACAGGCTTGTAGATGTTGAGGAGTTGGGTGGAAAGAAGAGTGGGCAGAGCTCTTAGTTTTGAGGCAACAGCTAACAAGGAAGGCTGTGTTGGTGAGTTTTCGGAAACCAAGAGCATTTTTGGCATTCTAGGGTTGCCATTGCTGGATACCATTGGACCAATGGATAACACATGAGCATGATATTGATAACATTACTCCAAGTCCCCAAGTTGACCACACGCGGAATTCGGCATGGCGTCGTTATGGCCCTTATGATTATGATAAACAGACATCGCTGGACAGTTGAGGGATCCCATCATGATGAAAACCGCCGGCGAACGAATCCACAACAGGTGGCTTGCATATTGTTACGTGCTTTGCCATGCCCCAGCATGAACCAGTAGATAGACAGGATTAACCACCATCAACATAGACATCCATCAACATCCATCAACATCCATCAACATCCATCAACATCCATCAACATCCATCAACATGCATCAACATGCATCAACATGCATCAACATGCATCAATATCCATTGACCTCCATCAACATCCATCAACCTCCATCAACAAGAGAAACAAACGTAGTGGTCAGCTCTTACAATGGCTTAGACTGCCTACTTGTGGTTGTTTTTGCTTGATAAACGCATTGGAATCCCTATGAACCAACCTTGCTCATCCGTGGACTTTCAATCACTTCCACTGTAAGGCCTCGAGTTGCCTTTGCTGACCTTGAAGGGCAAGGTGACAAAGGTCAGGTACCTCCAAAGTTGGTGGCGCATTGATGGGATCCCCTGGTGAAGGGGTCAAGGGGATGAGATGAGCCATACCCATGGCATTAAGACCACCATCAACCAGGGTCTATCATTATTAAGGGTCACCAACCCTTGCAGACTTGATTTGCTCACAAGTTGCGCTTTGCTATGATTACTGTACCGCAAACCGACTGGAAGCGCTGGATGGAAGGATCTTGGGACAAGAGACCAGCCAAAAACTGGCCCGGGTTGGACTTGTATTGGGCCAGCTTTGGACGCTAATTTGAGCTGGCTTCGGGGCCAGATGTTGGGCTGCTTGACAAAGCCATCCTTCCACCTGCAAACACCTATGGTGTAAACATGTGTAAACTACAAAAACAGGACTTCCTCAACCCCACTATCCCCCATCAGTTGGTTGGTTAATGTTAACCCCTAGCCACTTGTTCATTAAAACGTGGCGGGAATCTGTTTTCGTGTCGTGCAGGCTTAGCACAGGACTTGAAAATTGCCACCCCTCTGCTCCTTGTCTCCAAGGCGCACAGCGATTGAAATTCTTCAGGAATTTTGAGTTCCTATGATTTTCAGTCAGTAGCAAGTGTCAGTTTGTTGGTGAGTTCCACTGATTTTCAGTTTTCACTGATTTTCAGTAGCAAGTGTTTTCGCTAGCAGACATTAGGTTTGAACATTCGCTACCTGTCAAACATTAGCGAATTCCAATGATTTGTCGAAGCTCCGGGCTCACTGAAGCGAAAGTCTTCAGGTCGTTCTGCTCATGGAGGTTTGCCCTGGAGGACCTTCGCCAGAATCAATTCTAGAGCTGCAACCTCAAGCCCTTGCATGGAACATCATCCAAGTTGAATCTGAAGATATCTGAAGGGTTTCCCGATTTTTTCCATGATTGGGGTTGTCTTTCGGATAGGGAAACCTTTCTTTTGAAGGGTAATTACCATGGTTGCACAGCTGCATAGACACCCGCATTCTTGTACGAGCTGGCTTAATCAACCTTATACCTGAAGCATCGTGTAGCTGTGAATTGCTATATCAAGATCATCAAGTCATATCATAGTATATCATAGTAAAATGATGCATAACTATATAATTACTACCCAATCTATCCTCAGATGTTTTCTGCCCAAGGATTGAATTATTTCTCGGTCTGACATCAGGTCACTACAGCTCTTAATGATGGCCGGCAACTGCATTGGCGAGAAGAAGGTGCCGGCTTGGGCACGCTGGCGAGTTGCTGATGGCATTTCACCATTGGGCTTGAGCTGGATACCGCAGATTTGCATGGGGTGTTACGTAGAAGTATGCTTTGATCATGACGAGTCGTTTGATTTGAAGTTATCGATCAAGACACAGTCATCCTTGGAGACAACTCAGTGCGACTAACATTGTCGAATATTAAGTCGATAGATTGAAGATGCTGCACATTTACTAGCAAGCATTATCAACCCTCTTAACCATTGTCAATCATGATCGAACATCATCAATCATTCCGAATCATCATTCTCCACTTGGTCTCACGACTATCAGCCATCAACCATCAACCATTACCAAAGATCACAGATCGCATTCCTTTTAGCCGAGCGCCATCAACCACTAAAAAATCACCAACCATTTTGCCCATCAACCATGAATGCACACCACTGACATCCACTGACCATTGCTGTTGGCTCCGTGATTTCCGCAGGATCGAAGGAAGGCATTTGGCTGCCTGCATGTCGTGCTCCGGGACTGTGCCCAGGATGAGGTGCCGTGAGGGCAATGCAGTCGTTTTTGTGATGGGTTCACCTGGTTCAATGGAGATTGGAGTTGATTGGATTTTGATTGGAGGTGATTGGATTTGAGTTGTTGATTGGTTTAGGATTATGTTGATTGAGTATTGGAACCCATTACTGGATTTACTTTTGAGCAGGAATCCGCATTCGTTTCCAAAAAAGTCTGTTTAACTCCACCTGAGTGGTTATTGTGATCTGGAATTCATTGAGGATGGTTGTCGTCATTTATCGGGAGCCACTGCTCACATGTTACGTTGATTGATTTCCAATGTAGAGTGATCATAAGAGTGATCATCGATGATGATTGATGACTCATTGAAAAATTTGATGCTTTTCAATGTTGATCATCATAATGAACTGCGCTTCTTAAAGGATCATTCTCACCTTCCAGAATAGAAATGGCATGATTCATGGGTGTAACTGAACGATCCCAAAGTTACTGCTAAAGATCAGAAGGTATCATTGTGACCGTTTGTCACCACCCATGACACTCGCCATGACACCCGTTGATCACTCCAATACTTTGGAAAGCTGTCCATGGCTTTGTCCGTAAACCAACCATCCATAACCATCCATAACCATCCATAACCATCCATACCCATCCATAACCCTTCCAACACTAGCCGTTATTACAAGGGGAACTACCATTTCTGGAGGGTATACCATTTCTCAGCAACTGCAGCACGAGCTCATGACATGGACAAAAGCCACATCGCCTGATCATGATCTGCCAGGCTGAATGCCGCAGCATCATCTTTGATCGCGAGGATGGGCCCGCGTGAGCAGACGTGAATACTGCGACTGGCCAACCATCCCAGGGAATCTGTGTCGAAGAGGAAAATCACAACAGTTGTGGATCCACCAATCGCCACTTGTGATCACCACCGACGCATGAACCAAACTGCCACTGCCTGTTTCAGGATGAGGCTGAAGCTCAGACCGACGAACATGAGAAGGCTGAGCAGCGTATGAGTTCTCGCAACGCAAACTGAGCGCACCGTTGGGATTATTGAGAAAACGCCACAGTTTTCTCAAGTCGACTGAAAGTGATTTCCGGGGGATATGAGACTCGCCTTGGGGGGCGTCCAGGCCATGGAAAAGCGAAACAAGATCCGCAAATCCATCGAGGTTTGCTTTGAGGCAAGTCATAGTCTCATGTAACTAGAGGTTGAAGTTGACACCTTGCAACAAGATCCAACAAACAAGCTCGCCATTGAAAATGCATGTCCTTGCGATTTGGTACTGCACCCCAGTTGCCATCTGGGATCAGTTTGGGGATTGAGAAACCTCCTGAGAATAGAAAACTATGGACCCTGCGTAGAGTAGAGCCCTCCTGACGCCTCAGGCAACACCGAAGGCAGGCCGACGTCTTTGAACTGCATGCCTTTGCTGCCATGAAAGACTCAAAGGGATGCAAAAAATATGCGTGTTTCTTACTGTTGAACATTTTCTTTGCTGAAGGCAGCATGGATAGTCAAGTCGATCGTTCAAGATAATTCTTGTGTTGATCATTGCACTATATGCATCTATATGTCCAGATGCTAAAACAATCTCCAAAACAATCTAAAACAAAGGTTTCTGATTTAGTCTCTCCATTGTGTCTATAATGGCATATAGATATTGCCAATGAGGGTTGGTAGTGTCGTAAATTATCATTACAGTGTCAAAGTCTTGTGCAAAATAGCTAGCCCAATCCCAGGAAAGCTGCTTCAGCATCTCTACCATTCTATACCCGTAGAGTGGAAGCAACAGCTTGAGTACGGTGCGAGCGGATCCAGAGTCGTGCATCTCCATAAAAGTTAGAGTTGAACTTGGCTGGGGACGCTGGTGGTTACTGATTTGTGAGAAAGGCAGGCAAGTAAGGTGAGTAATGATGGGGCGGCTTATAGTTCCTATATCCCTACTAGTTAGTTTCAGTTGTAGTTGTAGTTCAAGTTATTGTTATATGTCTTATTATGTCATATTATATGTATTTATATGTAATGTATACATGTATGACTAGCTATATAAATATCGTCGGTTGTCGCTTAGCATCCCCAGCTTGCTACACCAGCACCGTTGATGCTCACCCCCCTCCCCGGGTCAGGTGTGGTGTGTGCCCAAGCTGGCCGAGGAGAGGGGCCGGGGACACTATGATTCGTAGCCATCATGAAACACCTCAGTAGATACAGGTTATGAGTCATGAGTAGTATAATAATGGTTATATAATTAGCTACTATAGATTATGGTTAAACAAAGAAGAATATTATGAGCATCTATACTAGTTAAAACCTTTATCTATGGTAATGGTGATCAATAATTAGCTGATAATGGTTATATAATTAGCTACTATAGATTATGGTTAAACAAAGAAGAATATTATGAGCATCTATACTAGTTAAAACCTTTATCTATGGTAATGGTGATCAATAATTAGCTGATAATGGTTATATAATTAGCTACTATAGATTATATACTAGTTAAAACCTTTATCTATGGTAATGGTGATCAGTAATTAGCTGATAATGGTTATATAATTAGCTACTATAGATTATGGTTAAACAAAGAAGAATATTATGAGCATCTATACTAGTTATAACCATTATCTATGGTAATGGTGATCAATAATTAGCTGATAATGGTTATATAATTAGCTACTATAATATGGTTAAACAAAGAAGAATATTATGAGCATCTATACTAGTTATAACCATTATCTATGGTAATGGTGATCAATAATTAGCTGATAATGGTTATATAATTAGCTACTATAATATGGTTAAACAAAGAAGAATATTATGAGCATCTATACTAGTTATAACCATTATCTATGGTAATGGTGATCAATAATTAGCTGATAATGGTTATATAATTAGCTACTATAATATGGTTAAACAAAGAAGAATATTATGAGCATCTATACTAGTTATAACCATTATCTATGGTAATGGTGATCAATAATTAGCTGATAATGGTTATAATTAGCTACTATAATATGGTTAAACAAAGAAGAATATTATGAGCATCTATACTAGTTATAACCATTATCTATGGTAATGGTGATCAATAATTAGCTGATAATGGTTATAATTAGCTACTATAATATGGTTAAACAAAGAAGAATATTATGAGCATCTATACTAGTTATAACCATTATCTATGGTAATGGTGATCAATAATTAGCTGATAATGGTTATATAATTAGCTACTATAGATTATGGTTAAACAAAGAAGAATATTATGAGCATCTATACTAGTTATAACCATTATCTATGGTAATGGTGATCAATAATTAGCTGATAATGGTTATATAATTAGCTACTATAGATTATGGTTAAACAAAGAAGAATATTATGAGCATCTATACTAGTTATAACCATTATCTATGGTAATGGTGATCAATAATTAGCTGATAATGGTTATATAATTAGCTACTATAATATGGTTAAACAAAGAAGAATATTATGAGCATCTATACTAGTTATAACCATTATCTATGGTAATGGTGATCAATAATTAGCTGATAATGGTTATAATTAGCTACTATAATATGGTTAAACAAAGAAGAATATTATGAGCATCTATACTAGTTATAACCATTATCTATGGTAATGGTGATCAATAATTAGCTGATAATGGTTATATAATTAGCTACTATAGATTATGGTTAAACAAAGAAGAATATTATGAGCATCTATACTAGTTATAACCATTATCTATGGTAATGGTGATCAATAATTAGCTGATAATGGTTATATAATTAGCTACTATAGATTATGGTTAAACAAAGAAGAATATTATGAGCATCTATACTAGTTATAACCATTATCTATGGTAATGGTGATCAATAATTAGCTGATAATGGTTATATAATTAGCTACTATAATATGGTTAAACAAAGAAGAATATTATGAGCATCTATACTAGTTATAACCATTATCTATGGTAATGGTGATCAATAATTAGCTGATAATGGTTATATAATTAGCTACTATAATATGGTTAAACAAAGAAGAATATTATGAGCATCTATACTAGTTATAACCATTATCTATGGTAATGGTGATCAATAATTAGCTGATAATGGTTATATAATTAGCTACTATAGATTATGGTTAAACAAAGAAGAATATTATGAGCATCTATACTAGTTATAACCATTATCTATGGTAATGGTGATCAATAATTAGCTGATAATGGTTATATAATTAGCTACTATAGATTATGGTTAAACAAAGAAGAATATTATGAGCATCTATACTAGTTATAACCATTATCTATGGTAATGGTGATCAATAATTAGCTGATAATGGTTATATAATTAGCTACTATAATATGGTTAAACAAAGAAGAATATTATGAGCATCTATACTAGTTATAACCATTATCTATGGTAATGGTGATCAATAATTAGCTGATAATGGTTATATAATTAGCTACTATAATATGGTTAAACAAAGAAGAATATTATGAGCATCTATACTAGTTATAACCATTATCTATGGTAATGGTGATCAATAATTAGCTGATAATGGTTATATAATTAGCTACTATAATATGGTTAAACAAAGAAGAATATTATGAGCATCTATACTAGTTATAACCATTATCTATGGTAATGGTGATCAATAATTAGCTGATAATGGTTATAATTAGCTACTATAATATGGTTAAACAAAGAAGAATATTATGAGCATCTATACTAGTTATAACCATTATCTATGGTAATGGTGATCAATAATTAGCTGATAATGGTTATAATTAGCTACTATAATATGGTTAAACAAAGAAGAATATTATGAGCATCTATACTAGTTATAACCATTATCTATGGTAATGGTGATCAATAATTAGCTGATAATGGTTATATAATTAGCTACTATAATATGGTTAAACAAAGAAGAATATTATGAGCATCTATACTAGTTATAACCATTATCTATGGTAATGGTGATCAATAATTAGCTGATAATGGTTATATAATTAGCTACTATAATATGGTTAAACAAAGAAGAATATTATGAGCATCTATACTAGTTATAACCATTATCTATGGTAATGGTGATCAATAATTAGCTGATAATGGTTATAATTAGCTACTATATTATGATAATGGTTATATAAACAAGAATGGTTAATAATATAATCATGGTTTTATAAACAGCTCTCATTCACATCAACAATGGTTGTAATTAGCTACTAGAGTGGCTACCGCCATGATTAATGGTTATGAGTTATGATAATCTATTATTCAATCTCGTGATGAGCATCTATACATATCTATACTAGTTATAAGCATTATTTATGGTCGTAGTTATCAATAATTAGCTGATAATGGTTATAATCAGCTCATTCACATGAACGATGGTGATGATTCTTTGATATAATCAGGAATGGTTATTTTTAGCTACTATTTATAATCACTAGTAGCTGTCATTTATACACCTCAGTCAACTCACACCGGTTACTATCAGCTGGTATGCCATGTAAGTATCACCAGGTAGATCAATAAGCATTTGCCTTGTTATGATATGACAATATATTTTAGTATTAGCCAAGCCTTCATTAACATTCAATAGCCATCATTGCTCATGATGCTACGCGGTTGAGCTTGGTTGCTATCCAGTTCCTGCACTTTCCGTGCCACTGCTGCCAAGTTTGATGCCTGGTGTGTGGTGCTGTGCGAGATTTGCGGTTGCTAAGAAGCTGCTGCATGCTCTAGATTGATCATTATGTCACAATACCTGTATGTTGGGGAATCATAACATGAACTTGGGGAGTCATATTCACAAAGATGAACAGCAAAAGCAAAGAGTGAGAATTCCTTTCCTTTGAGTGACCAGCTTCAGGATGTGGCGCCCGATGACTACACCCAAGCCAACAGGGAGGGCTTTGCCAAAAAAATCGACGACATCCGTTGGCCTCTCAGGTGGCTGCAAAGCTGTGACAGGGCATAGCTTGAATCATCAGTAAGAAATTTGTGAAGACTTCTGAAGTTCTGGTTTCCAACTTATTTCCACTACATTTTTTTTAGAACATGTGGATTTCGAAAAGATGAGAAAACTCAGGCAACACCTGTGCGCAACAACTTTCTGTGCTGACCTCAACACTGAGTTTGGATCAGGGAGAAATTCAGCACAGACTCTAGCAACGAAGGAATCCAAACGACTTCCATTTAATGTGACATTCGACATTCATTTGATCGTCATTGATCTGTTAATCATTTAGTTCATCATTGTTGTATTATTGTTATAATTGATTAACTAATTCATCATTAATCATTAATTTGTTAATAATTAATTCATTAATCATTGTTAGTTATTATTGTATTCTTAGGACTCCAAAGGACTCTCATGATTGTTCATTAATCTAGTTGAAAGATTCTGTTACATCAATACCTTTCAAGGCGCGTAAATGCTGTTGAGATGCTACGAAAGGATCTACCAAAATACCATAGACATCACTCAGCTCGGGATTATATAAACTCCCACCATGGCGCGCGGCTTTAGGGAAGCAAGGGCACGCTGTGAAACATAGAAAAGATACGTTTGACAGGTACTGTAACAGGTACGACTTCCAACAAGATCATAGCCCAGGAACCGAAGCTTTTGAATGACCGGCCGTGTGACACTCAGCTTGACTGAAAGAAGCAAGTTCTCAATGTTTTATTGGCGCTGTAAAGAGCTTTCAGAGCTTTCTCCATCCAAAAATCTCAATGTCGTTCACCTCTTGTAGGTTGACTGGCAGTTTCATTGCCGAGCTTATGCCAATGTTGGCACAGGACATGAGGTGCCAACAGGGAGCACAACACGAGCTTCCGCAAACAGCAGTCGCCCGCAGTCGCCTGTGACAGGAAGGATACTCCAGCACTGAATCCTCCGAGCTTGGTGGAGAGCGTGACAGCCATGGAGGTTGGGTATGTGACACAAACTTTGCGGCCTGGCATGATGTTTTTTTTCTCATGTTTTTAGATGTCTATAGATGCCGAATTTTTTAAGACTCATTATGATAGAGTTTGACACATGTCTTCAATGGGCCCCTTGAGTCCATTTCCACACTATTTTTGACGACCGAAGGATGAAGGCTAAGGAACTGTGAATTTTGACCTCCACCGATGCTTCCTAAGCCCTTGCTCAAGTTCTAGTCCCCATCCACACAAGACATGGTACATCCATCAATTATTGAATGGGGGGGTAATCAAAGGAACCAAAATCGCTCAACGATATGTTCAGTGGGCAAACCAGTGATATCGGGGCACTAGCATGGCTGCCATTGAAAAGCATAGCTGGGGCATGCTTTGGCAACGAGTTTCCACCCTGCAAAAGAGGCGCACTAGACAGGATTGACCCAGATCCATCCAAATCCCTCAATCGCCCATGGTCATTGGAATCTTGGAACATAGAATACTAGTAGGAGAAACCCACCGGCATTGGTATTGTTATCCTCTAGCGTCAACACTATCCGTCACCAGTGTCATGAAGAATCCGGTTCGCTCATCATTCATAGCATTTCATAGTTATAAACCAACCAGTTTTGGGGGTCCCATGAGTTCCCAGCATTTTGACAAACACCCATGAAGTTGATGGATCCAATAGCGCAAACAACAAGAAGCAGCCAGATCACAACTGCCGCATTTCCCACCTCGGTTGCCCCACCCCTGGGGGAGCTGCTGGGGCGTTACCGCCCCCCCGTTGGAGGTGCAGAGGGTGATGAATGAGCTCGAAGAGGTCGCTCGAAAGGACCCGTGGCGCGATTTTGGTCGCTAAGTTTCATCCAAATCTGAAGATTAGTCAAAATATTGAATAGTGATCGAAGTAATAATGTTTGATCAAATATTTGGTCGCTTGCTAATCTGATTATCTACGGTAAATTTGTTCATATGTGTGTTTTGAACATTTCATAACATTGTACAACCATGTATGCGCAATCTATTTGCTTCCTTGTGTAGTGCTCTCACACTGGCACTGCTGTTCACAGAGATTCTCGGTGACTCAGCAATTTTGGCTTCAGCATTTGCAGCTGCATCTGCCTTTTTACGCTTTCCACACAAGATGCGAGGCACAGATGGCACAGCTGGCACAGCTGGTAGCCTTGTGTGCATTGCTCCTCGCCCAGGCGAAAGCGTCGAGTCCAGCTACTCCAATTCCTCTGCCCACAAGTACAAGCAGATGCAGCCTGGCCTTAGCATCGGTGGTGTACTTGTCATTGGTGCCTTCAGCCGTGTTGGGGGTTTCTTTGGACAATCATGCATTTTGCCGCTTGATCCTTCCGCTGACTGACTCAGGGTTCAGCAAGAGCAGATGGCCCATTCGTCCCTGCCATGCACCCTTCAAATGAGTCTCTGGCTATGAATGCATTGGTCCAGGGTGCCCCAAACCCAAAACCTACTTTTTTTGCAGCTTTCCAATGTTTTCCATACTGTCTCATGGTGTTCACGCCAAAAAGAAACCATTTCAATTTTCAAATGGGTTCGTGCAAGCAGCAAGGGAATGCCCCCTCAGTCTCTAAGATTTGCCAAGTTCTGCAAAGTCTTGCTGTTTTTCTTTTTTTTCTGTTGGTCTCACACGATTCACTACTGCACGAATTCATAGCAGTATCTATGACCAGCCACGGGCATAGTCCACTTGTAACTTGTTCTGCCATTGCTTCAGCGCTCGGGATTCCCATGCCCTAGCTGGCAGATGGCATGGCTCGCTTGCCCTGGCAAGGATGGAAAACAGCTTTGGTCTCGTCCAGTCTGACTCCATGGACCTCCAAAACGACCCGCGCTTCTTTCAAGACAACGTGTTGAACAAGAGGCACCACCCGCCATGGCTGAAAGGCTGTGCTGTGGATGTTCAACATCCTTCAGCTCCTATGGTCCCTTCAATGATGTCACAGATCAATATAGCATATGCACAGAATTGGATCATGATAGGTATCAGTGATTATCAGTGATATTTGAATAGATAGTGATTGTACATCTTGATGCTGGACGAAAGGATCGACCATGAAGACGTGTTTGCCTCACATACAGCGCCGTCTGAAGCAGCGCCTTCATTCTCCATGTCCATGTCGCAAAAAGCATTGGCTGCTTCAGGCTTTCAGCCTTCGCTGGGCTTGGGGTCGTCTCGTCGCTGATGGCTGCTCGATTGATATTACTGAGCAGCTGTAACTTCGTGTTGGATGGCGAGGTTGAAGCAGATCACTCTCAAACCAAACGGATCTTTTCTGAGATGCAAGTGCAAGTGCCATGACCAATTGATACACTTGGAATATCTTGGAATGTGATGTGTGATGTTCGCATGGACACTGTCCATATGACGGCCGACGTACCACGCACGCTGCTGCGCGCTTTGGAAGAAACCAGGGACTGAACTCATCAGGTGAGCACTTGCAGCCACGTCATTGCCATGAAGATCCTTGGATGTGCTGCTCATGGCAGCCATGGGATGACGTTGGCTGCAGCCATGGATGGTCCCTGGATGGTTGTTTGGCACCAGTTGCAGGATTTCCAGGGCTCCAGCAATGACAAAGCACGAACAGTCAGGGTAAGACTAGCGAACAGTTGAACGTACTGGAGTACTGGTAGATCCATATTACTTACCATCCCAAGTTTACCTGAAATGGCTTGTGATTGATCCCAAATATAGATAAATATTATAGGGGTTGATGAATATGGATCTACCTTTTTGAAGGAAGGCGTAGGGTTGATGATGTTGATGAACATTTCGAGAATGAACCTGTGGCAACTACTTTTCGCGAGCAGAGTGTTGTTTGGAAACTTCACCTGTGTTTTCGTGTTTTACTCAACGGTATCGGTGTAATTTCGTGATTTCGTTGCATCAACAAGCTTGGCGAAGTCAACCTTCACAATGCCATTTCAAAGTTCGAGCTGCTTCCAAGGAAGGATATGAATTTTGTCACCATTGAAGGCAAGATGCTTGCCGCAGTTGCGCATAGTTTGCACAGATTCCTCAAGAATCTATAAAAATCGAAGGTCTCCTTGGAGATACCAAGTTTTTTTTGATGTTATACATGGAATCACTTGGAATCATGCCATTCATCCTTCAGCAATGCATCGAGATTGCGCAAGCAAGCCTGTGCCAGGTTGGCTTCGCGTGTTGTCCTTTTTTTTGTTGCAGCGCTCTCAGACCGCTGAGCGTCAAGCGCAGATTTCATTGCAGATTCGGCAGTTCAATTGGTTAGCCACCAATGACTCTGCTGCCGCTGTGGGAAAAGGAGCATGGTGCTCTTCCTGAACGTAATTGCTGTATACGAATCTTGACTACATTATGAATTGCTTCGGCTTCTTACATGATGGCTGTGCGTCAAAGGCCTGTACCTCTGGTGAACATCCCACACATGAGCAAAAGAGTTTTTGTTGATATTTTTTGGGATGTTCACCTACCCTTTTTTTGATGGTTGGTCACGATCCATACCGTCTCTGACTGGATTGTATTGGGCATGATTTGAAGTGATCGCATGTTATCGCCATGATGCTGTCACAAGAACGAGCTCATCACAAGGTTGGCATGGCGCAGACTTACCACACGTGACCCGCTGTTGCTTGCAATGAGGGAGTGAGTCGGGAGTGAATCATAATAAGTTTTCTCAAAATTGGGAACCCCAAAAATGGAAGGCTTAGTTTATTGCTCTAAATGCTTCATATTGGAATTTGGGGGGTTAGCTATTTTGAGAAACACCCATGTGAGTCTTGTAGCATCTTGTAGCTTTGGCGGTTTCAGCAGTGTCTCTGAAGAGCAGGTATCGCTTGGAGACGGCTGGACCCACTGGCTTCGAGATCGTGACTTGACACGCATGCACAGAGATGGCAAGTCTGATGCAAGTCTGTTATCAACCATCATTCTTATTAATGTGGCTTGTTTGTTAGGGTAAGTTTTACAAAGGTTGCAAAAAGAGCCAGAAGGACAACATTGCATCTTATGCTGTGGTTTGATTGTTTCTACATGCATTTTGGCGAAGCTGATCACACCTGTGACGCTCACACGGGTGAGCCCATGTCGTCTCAGAGATTTGGAGTGATATAAGTGGCTTGCAGAATCTCGCGAGGAGCGGAATGATTGGCCTTTTGATGCCTTTTGATCCGAGTTTGTCCATGGTTATTGCTGGTATCACTTTAGTATGGTCTGTTTGTATGTGAGGTTTGGAGAACCTGCTGCTGCATCCTTTGTCTCAGGCCACCTCCTACTATCTCAATCCAAACATCGTTGCCTCTTGGACTCATGATCAAGCAAAAAGACTAATAAGACCATTCCAAAGACTGAGACAGTTTGCAAAAACATCATGAACAGCTTCAGTGCTTTGCAATTTCGGAACAAATCAGAGAGGCAGAAAGTTTTGGAAAGTTCCAGAGAATGAATTGGGTAGATTCCTCAACTGTCATCAACGAACCATCTGGTGTCATCTGGTGTCTGTTTCAACAAAAATCAACCATTATTTCCCATGATCTGAAAAGAAATTCAGTGCTGACCTTTGGTGACCATAAACCCAGAACTGATGGCCACTGTGGAGCGCCCCAAAAAATCCATGGCTGGACCCCCCTGGCAGCCGAGGCATGGAGGCACTTTGCTGCCAGGTTCTCAGAGATTCGCTCTGGGAACATTTGAAACCAAGGATCACAGGTGACTAAGACGTGCTAGAGTGATGTGGCTATGGTTCAATATTAACCAATCAATTTCATCCAATTTCATGGTGGTTAAGAACCAACAAACTATAGGGAAAACAATGGTAAATGATAGGGGAACCAGGGGTACAGGGTTTTGACCCACAGCCATGTCTTGTTATCACAAATGACAATAAATGACCTGCTGACTTAAGTCCATGTGAATGACAGGTTCAAAATTGGTTGACAGTTTTGTTAAATGAAGCTGTGAAGTTGTTTTTTCTCTCTGAAAAATTGTGTAAACTTCCTGGATGAGAGGATTGACTGATGGTTATGCTTCGAAGTGGCTCTTGCGCACTGTTGACCATTGTCCAGAGTGATTTGACCACATTGGTCAATAGTGTTAAATTAACAAGTATCAAGCGTGTTGTTGAACCATAGCGTATCATTGACAAACCTTGTCAACATTTATTAACTACCACTTCGTGCAATCATGCTTCCTGCAAGAGTTGTTAACGATTGCCAGCGCTAGTTGAACCGAAGGGCCCATTATCCATTATCAACCAATTATGAACCTTTAATGAACGAGTACCAACCATCATCAACTCGTGGTAATTCGACGGCGGTTAAACATTGCGAATGAATCATCCACTGATGAACGATCAATCAACCATCAATGAACCATTCCTCAAGGATTGTCAGTTGCATTGGTTGACCTTTAACATGATGAGTTGATCAGCAATGATTATCCTCTACTTAAACCTTTGGCGAACCTTTCATGAACCTTAATTTAACCTCAACTATTCATCAACCATTGCTTAAGCTTTCACTCGCAAACGTATTTGATACATTGTGCTACCAGTGCAAATCGTGCAGCTCAGGTGAAATGCCTCTTGAACGGTCTGACGATCTTCCTGATCTCAACTGGCATCCGTCACTTAGCGGCAGGGAGTAGCTCTTGCTTGGAGCAATGAGCTTCGCCAGGGGTACCTAGTTCCAGCCCGTAAAAAGACGCGCCTTTAAAGGGAGAGCGATTTGTAGCTACCAGGATGCTTCCAATCCAATGCTAGTTGATCAATGAAAGTTGTTGGTAAACATTGGTTAGTTCGTGGTTGGATGTAACTTTTTTCTGGTTAAGACTGGCCAATCATACTTAATAGATCTTAATGGTGGTTTATAATCATAGTTAATCCCTATTATCAGCCATTAGTCATAGCTAATAGTGGTGGATGGTAGTAATTAATCATTGTGATAGTTAATCCCGATAATCAGCCATTAATTATAGTTTGTAGTAGCTGATGATAGCTATAAACCACTGATTAGTGTTGATAATGAAAAAGATAACTATAGTTGACAGTGGCTTTTCATCTCTGTCAATGACAAGACCACACCGCACAATAGTTTTGAGCAACGGCGAGTCATTGAGTTTCAAGGGATCGCAACGTCCATGCACCATGCCGTGCTGGTAGTTTTAACCCGAGTCTAAAGAATCATTAGCCATTATTGAACAGCGATAACCAGCATCAACTGATCATAAACCATCATTAAAGGATTACTGGCTGGTGATTTGATTGACATTTTTAATTTTCCCTAGTAATTCTGAACAAGTGGTTGGTTGACAAGCATATTTTTCATACTAGTAGGGGTTTTGCAACCACCAAACAGAAGTGGTTGAGCACCGCAACATGAGGATGGCCCACAACCAATGAAGTCAACTAGTTAACAAATTTGGTTGGTCGACTAATATTTTTTAATAGGGGTGCTTCAACCACCAACCAGGTATATCAAAAGCTAGCATCAACCTATCATAAACCCTAGCATCAACTTCCATCATCACATGATGCACAACCACTGGGACCTGCCTGTGCTCTGGGCACCGAGGAGTGTCTGTGAGTTTCGAAGAGCTCTCTGACGACATAATGCCCAAAATGACAAATAAAGCCGCTCACGTGCTGGGTGTGATCACCTTGTCGTGCCTTGGTGGCGTTGCCTTGGCGTTGCCTTGGCGGGTCGTGCTGCAGTTGGCTGGTTGCATGTTTTGCACTGACAATGGATCAAGAATAACATGTGCTTATAACATGTGCTTAATCCTTGGGAGCAGATCATTTTGCAGCAAAAAGACAGGTGAATGCTGCTTAATTACTTTTTTTATGTCTACTTTGTATGCTTGTGCACTCTCTTCTACTTGTTCGGTTTGTGACCTTGGTATGTCCTTGCTGCTCCTTTGACCATCCATCAGTATTGGCCACCAATGAACTATCCGCTAGCTTCTGTTTTCTTTTTGTCATTCTCATTATTCCTTTTTTTGACAGTTTCGGTCTTTGGACATCCATATCACAGCTTTGATTCCCTGCTCACAGAAAGCACATGCCAATCTCTAGAGAAAGAAAAAGGCATCAGGGCCAGGGAAGGGCTGTGATTTCCAAACTCGGAGCCAAATTTGCTGAGTTTGCATCAAACAATTCAATACCTCTGTCATGAGGGCTACCCCGGCTTTCGCGTGGTGGCTCTCATTGGTTTGCATTCAGTTTTCTTGGATGAATTGGGCGGAACTTTCATCTTCAAGAATGATAGGAACAGCTAGATTGGCTCTTGCTGCCAGGGCTTTCGTCATCGGAGGCTTGCTCCTGATGGGTGCACTGAAGATTGAAGCTGTCCAAAATAATCAGTTGTGATATGGCTGTGGGTTAGTATTAACCAACCGAGAATGGGGGATGATAACCAACAAAACTAGAGGGAACACATATGTTTTGATCTGCACTTCTTGTCGGCTCCATGGTTGATCACATTGTTTTATCCCGACAAGAATTGCACAGGTTGAATGGCTCATTAAAGCAGTTGTAGTTCATGTGATGGTCGCTGCTACATGGATAACTGTGATGTGTTGTTTTCGAGCTGCGAGTTTTTGGACAACTTTGGTAATACGGAGTACGCGACTGCAATGAAACAAATGCAGAGAACACACTTCGCTTTCGTCGCTTTCGTAAGCTGGGGCACAAGTGTGATCTGTTAGGGTCGGCAGTCGACGACCGTTATCAACGCAGTGCATGGCTGTGATGCCAATCCTGCAGGTCTTGTCATGCACTACATTCATTTGAAGCATCAAGCAGCTTGGCTAAGCCTGGACACAGACACGACATTCCCTTTGTTTTTTGCACTTGAGACATCTCCTATAACATAGAAATATTATACCGTACACATCTATATACTACATATATCATGGGGCATCAGGTAACAACAGACCAATCACATCGCTTGATGCAATCCACGCCAAACATTCGCCATCCTCAGGCGGTTTTCCGCACCAACTACGAGCTGGCAAAGGAGCCGTTACGTTGCAGAAGCACGTGTTTGCACCATATTGGGTTTTGAGACTTGAGATGATTGCAAGCTGTTGTATGGTATATTGTATACTACTATACTTTAAAAATGATACTTTAATATATGATATGGTATGATATCACTATAACACTATACTATAATACGATATTATCTATATAGCATATATGTATCAATTGTTTTGTTGTTTGATTAGGCTATCGCAACTGTTTGACTGTTTTGGCGACCCAAAGCAGAACTCCAATATTACAGAGTAACCAATGTATTGTGTATTTGTATCTATTTTTGAGTTCTAGACCACTAACTAATGAATTAACTAATATCAGCCAATATTACAAACTAGTGAATTAACAACAACTCCCATGAGCGGAAGCTATAAGCCAATCCACAAGCTGTGTGACAAACATGGCCTTTGCTGCACAGCTTGTGCTCCTGGAGTTTTTGATGCTCAGAAAGTCATCCATTTTACTAGATCCAATCACAAACATACGCACACACACGAGGTCATCAAGAGCACCATCATCATCAACAACAAATATCATCATCACCGTCAAATATCATGATCATCACCATCACCATCACCATCAGGTATTATCATCATCATCATCATCATCATTATCATCATCACCATCAGGATATGCTCCAGCCTGAGCATCAGCATCATCATAAACCAAAACCTTTTAATCCCTTTCTCCTCTCTCTCTCTCTCTTTCTCTGAAGTGTTTTGAATTCCTTCGCACTAGTCACAATAAAGCTTTGCCAGCGTCAACAGTAATCCCCTGGTGCTGCTTTGACTTGACTCAGACCAGCATCACCCTAATCAAAATCCCCTGCATCTCAAACCAGGAAGAATAGTATCCTTATCAAATTTTCACACTTTCGCTACATTTTTTTGGTGTGCCGGCTCATATGTTGACGTGCGGGCCATTGCTGCTATTGTTGGCCTTTTCCAGTCGTCCTCGTCCTTCAAAGATCGCTCAAGTTTGGCCAGGAGCAAGAGAGACCCTACATGAACAGAGTAACTCGGCATGCAAGCTTGCTATTAAAGCATCACCTCAAATTTGGACGAACACGACATATCATGCATCAAATCTGGATGAACTTTTGTGTGATCATGACATGTCATGCATCAAATCTGGATGAACTTTCGTGTGATCATTACATTTCATTTATCACATTTGGATGAACTTTCGTGTGAACATGTCTTTTCATGCCTCAAATCTGGATGAACTTTCATGTGTGATCATGACATTTCATGCATCAAATCTGGATGAACTTTCATGTGATCATGACATTTCATGCATCAAATCTGGATGAACTTTCATGTGTGATCATGACATTTCATGCATCAAATCTGGATGAACTTTCATGTGATCATGACATTTCATGCGACAAATCTGGATGAACTTTCATGTGATCATAACATTTCATGCATCAAATCTGGATGAACTTTCGTGTGATCATGACATCTCATGCATCAAATTTGGATGAACTTTCGTGTGATCATGACATTGCATGCATCAAATCTGGATATCATTTCATGACATGTCATCACATTTCATGCATCAAATCTGGATGAACTTTCGTGCGATCATGACATTGCATGCGTCAAATCTGGATGAACTTTCATGTGATCATGACATTTCATGCATCAAATCTGGATGAACTTTCATGTGATCATGACATTTCATGCATCAAATCTGGATGAACATTTGTGCGAATGACATGTCATGCATCAAATCTGGATGAACTTTCATGTGATCATGACATTTCATGCATCAAATCTGGATGAACTTTCATGGGATCATGACATTTCATGCATCAAATCTGGATGAACTTTTGTGTGATCATGACATGTCATGCATCAAATCTGGATGAACTTTCGTGTGATCATTACATTTCATTTATCACATTTGGATGAACTTTCGTGTGAACATGTCTTTTCATGCCTCAAATCTGGATGAACTTTCATGTGTGATCATGACATTTCATGCATCAAATCTGGATGAACTTTCATGTGATCATGACATTTCATGCATCAAATCTGGATGAACTTTCATGTGTGATCATGACATTTCATGCATCAAATCTGGATGAACTTTCATGTGATCATGACATTTCATGCGACAAATCTGGATGAACTTTCATGTGATCATAACATTTCATGCATCAAATCTGGATGAACTTTCGTGTGATCATGACATCTCATGCATCAAATTTGGATGAACTTTCGTGTGATCATGACATTGCATGCATCAAATCTGGATATCATTTCATGACATGTCATCACATTTCATGCATCAAATCTGGATGAACTTTCGTGCGATCATGACATTGCATGCGTCAAATCTGGATGAACTTTCATGTGATCATGACATTTCATGCATCAAATCTGGATGAACTTTCATGTGATCATGACATTTCATGCATCAAATCTGGATGAACATTTGTGAGCATGACATTTCATGCATCAAATCTGGATGAACTTTCATGTGATCATGACATTTCATGCATCAAATCTGGATGAACTTTCATGTGATCATGACATTTCATGCATCAAATATGGATGAACTTTCATGTGTGATCATGACATCTCATGCATCAAATCTGGATGAACTTTCATGTGATCATGACATCTCATGCATCAAATGTTGACAAACCTTCGTGAAAACATGACATTTAATGCATCAAATTTGGATGAACTTTCGTGTGATCATGACATTTCATGCATCACATATTGACAAACCTTCGTGTGACATTACATTTCATGCATCAAATCTGGATGAATTTTCGTGTGATCATGACATCTCATGCATCAAATATTGACAAACCTTCGTGTGATCATTACATTTCATGCATCAAATCTGGATGAACTTTCGTGTGATCATGACATCTCATGCATCAAATCTGGAAGAACTTTCGTGTGATCATGACATTGCATGCATCAAATCTGGATGACATTTCATGACATATCATAACATTTCATGCATCGAATTTGGATGACTTTTCGTGTGATCATGACATCTCATGCATCAAATCTGGATGAACTTTCGTGTGATCATGACATTGCATGCATCAAATCTGGATGACAATTCATGACATATCATAACATTTCATGCATCAAATCTGGATGAACTTTCGTATGATCATGACATCTCATGCATCAAATTTGGATGAATTTTCGTGTGATCACGACATCTCATGCATCAAATCTGGATGAACTTTCATGTGATCATGACATCTCATGCATCAAATCTGGATGAACATTTGTGCGAATGACATGTCATGCATCAAATCTGGATGAACTTTCATGTGTGATCATGACATCTCATGCATCAAATCTGGATGAACTTTCATGTGTGATCATGACATTTCATGCATCAAATCTGGATGAACTTTCATGTGATCATGACATTTCATGCGACAAATCTGGATGAACTTTCATGTGATCATAACATTTCATGCATCAAATCTGGATGAACTTTCGTGTGATCATGACATCTCATGCATCAAATTTGGATGAACTTTCGTGTGATCATGACATTGCATGCATCAAATCTGGATATCATTTCATGACATGTCATCACATTTCATGCATCAAATCTGGATGAACTTTCGTGCGATCATGACATTGCATGCGTCAAATCTGGATGAACTTTCATGTGATCATGACATGTCATGCATCAAATCTGGATGATTTTTCGTGTGATCATGTTATCTCATGCATCAAATATTGACAAACCTTCGTGTGATCATGACATTTCATGCATCAAATCTGGATGAACTTTCATGTGATCATGACATGTCATGCATCAAATCTGGATGAAATTTCGTTTGATCATGACATGTCACGCATCAAATCTGGATGAGCTTTCGTGTGATCATGACATCTCATGCATCAAATATTGACAAACCTTCGTGTGATCATGACATTTCATGCATCAAATCTGGATGAACTTTCGTGTGAACATGACATTTCATGCATCAAATCTGGATGAACTTTCGTGTGAACATGACATGTCATGCATCAAATCTGGATGAACATCCGTGCGAATGACATGTCATGCATCGAATTTAGATGACCTTTTGTGTGATCATGACATTGCATGCATCAAATCTGGATGAAGTTGGGTGCAAATGACATGTCATGCATCGAATCTGGATGAACTTTCGTGTGATCAAGACATTTCATGACATTTCCTAACATTTCATGCATCAAATCTGGATGAACTTTCGTGTGATCATGACATCGAATCTGGATGAACTTTCAGGTGATCATGAGATTTCATGCATCAAATCTGGATGAACTTTCGTGTGATCATGACATTTCATTTATCACATTTGGATGAACTTTCATGTGAACATGTCATTTCATGCATCAAATCTGGATGAACTTTCGTGCGATCATGACATTGCATGCATCAAATCTGGATGAACTTTCAGGTGATCATGACATTTCATGCATCAAATCTGGATGAACTTTCATGTGATCATGACATTTCATGCATTAAATCTGGATGAATTTTCATGTGATCGTGACATTTCATGCATCAAATCTGGATGAACTTTCATGTGATCATGACATTTCATGCATCAAATCTGGATGAACTTTCATGTGATCATGACATGTCATGCATCAAATCTGGATGAAATTTCGTTTGATCATGACATGTCACGCATCAAATCTGGATGAGCTTTCGTGTGATCATGACATCTCATGCATCAAATATTGACAAACCTTCGTGTGATCATGACATTTCATGCATCAAATCTGGATGAACTTTCGTGTGAACATGACATGTCATGCATCAAATCTGGATGAACATCCGTGCGAATGACATGTCATGCATCGAATTTAGATGACCTTTTGTGTGATCATGACATTGCATGCATCAAATCTGGATGAAGTTGGGTGCAAATGACATGTCATGCATCGAATCTGGATGAACTTTCGTGTGATCAAGACATTTCATGACATTTCCTAACATTTCATGCATCAAATCTGGATGAACTTTCGTGTGATCATGACATCGAATCTGGATGAACTTTCAGGTGATCATGAGATTTCATGCATCAAATCTGGATGAACTTTCGTGTGATCATGACATTTCATTTATCACATTTGGATGGACTTTCGTGTGAACATGTCATTTCATGCATCAAATCTGGATGAACTTTTGTGACATTTCATGCATCAAATCTGGATGAACTTTCGTGTGAACATGACATTTCATGCATCAAATATTGACAAACCTTCGTGTGATCATGACATTTCATGCATCAAATCTGGATGAACTTTCGTGTGAACATGTCATTTCATGCATCAAATCTGGATGAACATCCGTGCGAATAACATGTCATGCATCGAATTTAGATGACCTTTTGTGTGATCATAACATTTCACGCATCGAATTTGGATGACCTTTCGTGTGATCATGACATCTCATGCATCGAATCTGGATGAACTTTCGTGTGATCATGACATGTCATGCATCAAATCTGGATGAGCTTTCATGTGATCATGACATTTCATGCATCAAATCTGGATGAACTTTCATGTGATCATGACATTTCATGCATCAAATCTGGATGACCTTTCGTGTGAACATGTCATTTCATGCATCAAATCTGGATGAACTTTCAGGTGATCATGACATTTCATGCATCAAATCTGGATGAACTTCCATGTGATCATGACATTTCATTTATCACATTTGGATGAACTTTCGTGTGAACATGTCATTTCATGCATCAAATCTGGATGAACTTTCGTGCGATCATGACATTGCATGCATCAAATCTGGATGATCTTTCATGTGATCATGACATTTCATGCATCAAATCTGGATGAACTTTCATGTGATCATGACATTTCATGCATCAAATCTGGATGAACTTCCATGTGATCATGACATTTCATGCATCAAATCTGGATGAACTTTCGTGTGATCATGACATTTCATGCATCAAATCTGGATGAACTTTCATGTGATCATGACATTTCATGCATCAAATCTGGATGAACTTTCATGTGATCATGACATTTCATGCATCAAATCTGGATGAACTTTCGTGTGATCATGACATTTCATTTATCACATTTGGATGAACTTTCATGTGAACATGTCATTTCATGCATCAAATCTGGATGAACTTTCGTGTGATCATGACATCGAATCTGGATGAACTTTCAGGTGATCATGAGATTTCATGCATCAAATCTGGATGAACTTTC
>VSDK01019063.1:403632-422323 GCA_009767595.1 Symbiodinium kawagutii
TGTGATCATGACATTTCATGCATCAAATCTGGATGAACTTTCATGTGTGATCATGACATTTCATGCATCAAATCTGGATGAACTTTCATGTGTGATCATGACATTTCATGATCTGGATGAACTTTCGTGTGATCATGACATTTCATGCATCAAATCTGGATGAACTTTCATGTGATCATGACATTTCATGCATCAAATCTGGATGAACTTTTATGTGATCGTGACATTTTATGCATCAAATCTGGGTTCGTGCGATCATGACATTTCATGCATCAAATCTGGAGAAACTTTCCTGTGATCATGACATTTCATGCATCAAATCTGGATGAACTTTCATGTGATCATGACATTTCATGCATCAAATCTGGATGAACTTTCATGTGTGATCATGACATCTCATGCATCAAATCTGGATGAACTTTCATGTGATCATGACATTTCATGCATCGAATCTGGATGAACTTTCATGTGATCATGACATTTCATGCATCAAATCTGGATGAACTTTCGTGTGATCATGACATTTCATGCATCAAATCTGGATGAACTTTCATGTGATCATGACATTTCATGCATCAAATCTGGATGAACTTTCATGTGATCATGACATTTCATGCATCAAATCTGGATGAACTTTCATGTGATCATGACATTTCATGCATCAAATCTGGATGAACTTTCATGTGATCATGACATTTCATGCATCAAATCTGGATGAACTTTCATGTGATCATGACATTTCATGCATCAAATCTGGATGAACTTTCATGTGATCATGACATTTCATGCATCAAATCTGGATGAACTTTCATGTGATCATGACATTTCATGCATCAAATCTGGATGAACTTTCATGTGATCATGACATTTCATGCATCAAATCTGGATGAACTTTCATGTGATCATGACATTTCATGCATCAAATCTGGATGAACTTTCATGTGATCATGACATTTCATGCATCAAATCTGGATGAACTTTCATGTGATCATGACATTTCATGCATCAAATCTGGATGAACTTTCATGTGATCATGACATTTCATGCATCAAATCTGGATGAACTTTCATGTGATCATGACATTTCATGCATCAAATCTGGATGAACATCCGTGCGAATGACATGTCATGCATCAAATCTGGATGACATTTTGTGTGATCATAACATTTCATGCATCGAATTTGGATGACCTTTCGTGTGATCATGACATTTCATGCATCAAACTGGATGAACTTTCATGTGATCATGACATTTCATGCATCAAATCTGGATGAACATCCGTGCGAATGACATGTCATGCATCAAATCTGGATGACATTTTGTGTGATCATAACATTTCATGCATCGAATTTGGATGACCTTTCGTGTGATCATGACATTTCATGCATCAAATCTGGATGAACTTTGATGTGATCATGACATTTCATGCATCAAATCTGGATGATCTTTCATGTGTGATCATGACATTTCATGCATCAAATCTGGATGAACTTTCGTGTGATCATGACATTTCATGCATCAAATCTGGAGAAACTTTCCTGTGATCATGACATTTCATGCATCAAATCTGGATGAACTTTCATGTGATCATGACATTTCATGCATCAAATCTGGATGAACTTTCATGTGATCATGACATTTCATGCATCAAATCTGGATGAACATCCGTGCGAATGACATGTCATGCATCAAATCTGGATGACATTTTGTGTGATCATAACATTTCATGCATCGAATTTGGATGACCTTTCGTGTGATCATGACATTTCATGCATCAAATCTGGATGAACTTTGATGTGATCATGACATTTCATGCATCAAATCTGGATGATCTTTCATGTGATCATGACATTTCATGCATCAAATCTGGATGAACTTTCATGTGATCATGACATTTCATGCATCGAATCTGGATGACCTTTCGTGTGATCATGACATTTCATGCATCAAATCTGGATGAACTTTCATGTGATCATGACATTTCATGCATCAAATCTGGATGAACTTTCATGTGATCATGACATTTCATGCATCAAATCTGGATGAACTTTCATGTGATCATGACATTTCATGCATCAAATCTGGATGAACTTTCGTGTGATCCTGACATCTCATGCATCAAATCTGGATGAACTTTCATGTGTGATCATGACATTTCATGCATCAAATCTGGATGATTTTTTGTGTGATCATGATATCTCGTGCATCAAATATTGACAAACCTTCGTGTGATCATGACATTTCATGCATCAAATCTGGATGAACTTTCATGTGATCATGACAGCTTGTTCGGAAATCATTCTTCTGTTGCCCAAGGTCCATGATCTCATGATCTCCCAGCGCATGAGAAATCACCTCGGTGGACCAGATGTTTGAGGTCGAGGAAAGGGTTGATCCAATGGGTCCATGATGGTTGGACCATGACCCGGAGGCTTTCCCTTAGAAGATCATGGGCCCTAGGGCTTCATATTCCAGCTAGTTCATTCAGGGTTCACGGTGTGCCAGTCGACGTTCGAAAATTGATGCCACGTGTGTTAATAGGTGCTTCCTACGATAAGTTCACCTGCCAAGACCAAGAATTGACAGTTGCGTGAAGCCAACGAGCAGTGGAGCTTTCCCCCAGCTGAGTGGCCTGCCGCAGGGCCTGAAAACAGCCGCTGAGAAAGCCATCAGGGTGTCACACATGGCAGCTCCGGCGCAGAGCGTGAAAGGCCATCATCATCATCATCATCATCATCATCATCATCATCATCATCATCGTCATCGTCATCGTCATCGTCATCGTCATCGTCATCGTCATCGTCATCATAGAATCATCTTGAGTAAGGGCAATAGGCCATTTAAAGAAGGAAGCTTGTGACAAAGACATGAAACCAAACATGTGTTGAACCAAGAAACAGCTTCGACTACACAGTGAAGCTGTGCCACTTCTCGGTGGCGCGTTGCCGCTGAGTTTGAGCCACTGGCTGCTGAAAGCAGCATCAAGTGGATGGCAGAGCAACGGTAATTTGTTGGGAATGGCAGGGATCTGCCAGCGTGGTGGAAACGAGAGATGCCGGCATTCGAGATCATCGATGCAGTTGTTTGCCCCCATTCTCAACTCAAGTGGCTGCCACACTTTTTTAATGTGTAACTTGCATACAGCAAGGACTTGGCCAAGTGCCAAGCCTTAAAAACTGTCCAAAATTCATTCCGCCTGCAATGGACTCAGCAATGCGAACCTAGTTGCAGGTAATTTGCATGCTGTTGTGTCGGATTCAAGTATTAATATGTTGGAATTGAAATGTCGTTGCGAATCAGCTGCTTACTCCAAGCCATCCCTTTTTCAGGGTACATGGTTTGATATCCATTGATCTACTTCTTTGCGGTACACCTGCACAATCAAACCAATGTTTGTATATTATGGTGGACTAATGCAAACTGTCCGCAAAGAGTGCGCTCAATTTGTTGTTGGTTCTTTGCAAATATGCTGGCAAATCTTTTGCCGTGCTCGGAAAAGATACATTTTTGGCATATGACATTCTGGCAACGGATATTTGTGGGGCGTCGTGTTTTAAGGGAGATAGCGAGATTTATAGAATTCAACTATAAGCACGGGTTCCTGTAACAGGCATCCAGTTCGGATTGGGATTGATGATATGTGATCATAATGGGCACACAAGAATCGGTTCAGTCAATATTCTCAAATATCATCCACTATTTTGAACAATAGCAATCACTTGAACCTTAAATTTCACAGCTTTTCTCCACGTTCAATCTGGAGTAACAACAGCAGGACTGCGCCGTGATGGCGCCTCGGGGTTCTGGCCAAGGCCATGACTTGCCTCTAAACTCCACTTTGGAGAGTAGAGGTGTTGAGGTTTGTCCACGAGGAAAAAGCGAAAAACCTGCGCTGACGCTGCTGACGCTGAGTTGGTTGAACCAGGGTCCTTTGATTGGAATTTAAAAACACAATTTCAATGAAAGATGAAACAGAACAAAACTGTTTCTGAAATGTCTTGTTCATCCAGTGCTTTTTCAAACAGACAGTTTTAGGATGTTTCAGGGATTTTGCCGTACTCTGCAAACATGAGACGCTGTAAAGCTTCAGGATGCTTCAGGTACCTATGCAATGTAAATCTGTACATGTCTTGAGCCAATGCCAATCAAGGAGGTGCCTTCGATTCTCATCAGCAGATGTTCATTGCCTTGAATTTTGCTTATACTTTGACTTCCTATGATCTTAACCTGCGGATTTTGGGAAGAATAGAGGAGAGGAGACGTTATTCCACAGCCTCAGAATCAATCGAAAGCCTGCCAAGACTCCAGCGGTGTTTGAAGCGGTGCCCAACCATTTCATTGAAGTTGGCACTTCAAACATTCCAGGTTTCTCAGTGCAAGTACAACCTGCGTTGTTCATCTTTCAGCTCAACTGGCACTGATCATCATCTTGTAAGTTATTTTTTCACTTCAACTGAAAGATATAAAAGACTGATAGGTACTTCATGATATTTCATGATATCTCATCATGATATAATATAGATCTCCAACACCGGTTCAACTGGCACCAGTCGGTCATCGATTCTTTGAACGCACCGTGGCACCAGGAAGCAGAAGTGCTGGAGAACAGGTTGCCGTTACACAGCAAGCAGCTGCAGGAGGAGTTTCCCATGCACGAGCTGTCAGCATCACAATCTGAAAACAATGTTGCTATTTCCATTAGTTCTTAAAACATTATATAGCCTAAGAAATAGATTAGGAATATTTAATATTTCCACTGGTTGAATGACTAGACAATTAACATTTATCTTCAGGAAAATAATGGAAAACACTAGCCTAGGAATATTTTCCAGTGGCTTGGGAGTTGTGGGTGATGGGATTCCGATGCTAAAAAATGAGCCCGTCCGAGGAGCTGTTTGCCATTCAAGATCGAGCCAGATCGCAGTTTGCCCTGCGCTTGCAGACGTTTTTGCCAGTGCTGAGCTTAGTTTCCCATCCACCAGAGCACACTTGCTTGACATTGATTACTCTTCTAGACTTTGATATTAAATTGCAGTTAATGATTTCAGAGTATCAAAGAACAAATGCCATTCTTGGTTGGTTGAGATATATGGCTGTGGGTCAAAACCCCGTACCCCTGGTTCCCCTATCATCAACCATTAGTTTCCCTATAGTTTGTTGGTTATTAACCACCATTATTGGTTGGTTAATATTGACCCATTGCCATATGGCATTTATGGAATGGCCCATGGGCGGCCTAGTAATAAAGGCGCTTCAATTTGTTGTAAAAAGCGTTGCGACTCAGGCAGGTGGCGAAGCATGGATGGAAGAGCTGAACCAAAAGGTGCCCTTAGGGCAGTGACGGCCAGTGGGAAGAATATGGCTATGGGTCAATATTAACCAACCAATAATGGGGGATTTCCACCAACAATACAATGGAAAACAATGGTTAATGGTGGGGAACCAGGGGTACAGGGTTTTGACCCACAGCCATATCTGTTGGCCAGATGGTTGATGTATGGATGATTAGTTTTGTGTTTTCATGATGGGCAATAATGCTTCATTTTGGTTTTTTTTTGGCTAATGATAGTGAATACTGCTCTATGATGAGCCATCGATAGGACAGGTGGTTTGCGATGATCATGATGGGAATTCTGCGTCATCATTGTTGATAGTGGGATTGTATTAGTATTAGAATATTATGCATATGATTGATAAAGTTGACACTGATCGTGGTGCATGTTACCGATCCAGCAGTGGTAGTAGTCAACAGCCGGCATTGCTCATTTTGTTCGTATGTCAAAAATGGTCCAGGTTCAGAATCGCAGATTCTGTTGGGATGTTCATCCGGATTTGAGTGATATTTCTCAGCTTCTCATTCCCTGCCCTGAAAGAGCCACTCGTATGGGGATAAATCCGGTTACCATCTTTGCTGAGATCACAATGAAGTCGTTAGGGCTTGCTGGACAAAAACAGTTTTTGTTTCCGTTGATGGACCTAGATCTTTGGTGATCTTTTGTGTCAGGTGCAATTGCGCTGCGAAAAGCTTCCGCACAAAAACTCGGCCTCTTGCCAGCAGAATTTCCTGTGACTCACCAGTTCCAACTCTTCTAAGACTCTCCAAGACTCTTCTCTCATTGGGAATCGGCGGTCTTCCAGGTCAAAACAAGCAAAATTGTGGCAAACGTGTTTGCAACTGGCGAATTAGGACCTTTACCACTTAGTTTGGTGATCAGGACACTCAATATGTATATATTATATATATATATGATATAAATAGACGTCAATATAGATATTATGATAGTATATGATGTGATGCATAAGAATTTATCACATAATGACATAATGTTAACTCTTAAATAATAACCATGCTCTTTCAATACCCCCTCTATAGACTTATATAAAGTTTTTTTGGGAGGGTCCGAGTGTTTTAGATTGACGAATAAGAAATCCAATTGGCAGGAATTTTGTTGTTCTTGTCGTTGTTGTCGTTGTCGTGATCGTTGTCGTCGTTGTCGTTGTCGTTGTCGTTGTCGTTGTCGTGGTTGTTGTTGTTGTTGTTGTTGTTGTTGTTGTTGTTGTTGTTGTTGTTGGTTTTGTATGGTTTTGTATGGTTTTGTTGGTTTTGTTGTTGTTGTTGTTGAGCTGGACTACCTGCTCTATTAACATGTCTTTGACATTTTGCGGGAATGCCTCCGTCTTGTTTGGTCCCAGTCTACTTTTCAGAACAGGGTTCAGGACATTTTTTCCACCAAATTTGGTTACCCCAAAATGTTCGGCGTACTTTATTTGGGGGGGGGTATTATTGCAAACAGGGATTTGGCGTACCTTATTTGAGGGGGGCACTTTATTAAGGAGTTGACATTATACAAACATATACAAAACATTACAAAACCAGCCATAGTTCAACTTCCTTGCCTCCGGGGTTCTGGCATATTGAGTGACACTTCGCTAAAAAATGATTGCTGTACTGAGGAGTTGCTGGCGCAGAAGGCCGACAAGGCGTGAGAAGCTTCAGCCAAGCGGCTATATCTTTGGTTGACAATCAAAACGTTTCGATGTGACAGCCAATGTATTTGATCGTTGCAAGGCATGGTGAATACTCAATATGTTATTGCAACATCTTATTATTGGAATATAAGTCACCATAATTGTTGCAACAACTCATTGTGTTTTGTATTGTTGCATCATAACTATATTGTAAGGTCGCATTTACAATTCATAACTCATTGTGGCAACTTGTGAACTGCCAGGGTTGGTAACCACCTGGAGTTGAGCTTTGCAAGATATCTTTCCGTTTTGTGAACAGATCCGCAAAGACGAGCAGACTAACGCAGAGAAGGTGGTTGGAGCTGGACCCTCTGATTTGAAATCACAGTGATTGTTTGAACTGCAGAGCAACAGACGGAAAAAAACGGCGCAACAACTTCTAATTCTCCGATTCTCCAATCACTAACAACAGTTTATCATGTTTTGCAACATCAGCCAGCAACTTCTGGAAGACATTTTGACTGATTGTGTATTTTGGGGGAAGTCACACATCGAGGCCATTTGCCTTCCATTGTCAAGTCGAGACTTGGAAGCTAAGCTGGAAGTGGCCAAGGACTGGTATTTCATGATGCGCTTCTGGTTTGTTGTTCACTTGTGCTGTAGTTTTGTCAATGATTTCAGATCATGTCATCAACTTATATCAACTTTGTTTTCAATTCATAATTATTGATCAACAGCCTCGTAACCGTGTGCCGTGTTTAGTTGTGATTAGTAACTAGTGACTATCGTCAGTGAAATGATCTCCAACATGTTCAGAAGCAGCAGTCAAGGCTCTCGGTTCCTTGTTCTGGTTCTTGGGTGCCTTCAACCATGGACTCGGAATCGGCAGGAGGAGATCTTAGGGGCCTTGGACAGCAGTTCAAACCTCAGCAGCACTGTTTGGACGTAACTTTGGCACATGGCTGTGGGTCAAAACCCCGTACCCCTGGTTCCCCTATCATCAACCATTAGTTTCCCTATAGTTTGTTGGTTATTAACCACCATTATTGGTTGGTTAATATTGACCCATTGCCACATGTTGAATATGTTGGAATATGCATGTCGGGTCCAGGAGACTCCAGGCGTCATGAAGTTTGTAAGGAAGATAAATGAAGTCCCTGTATCCACCAACAGTCAATGATGTCTGGTCACATGGTTCTTTTTGTGCTATCCCTAGGCACTAGTCTATATTCCCGGCCCATTGACTTCAAAAACTGCCAAAAGCCATGATGAGATGGTTTTTGCATGTTGTTGTCCTTCTTGTTAACTCTAGTCGGGGATCATGTTGGTACCAAAGATTTCAACTTGCCGAGGACAATTGTTACAATCTATAACTAGATTGTAACCAATCAGTTACACCAATCAACTATTACTTAAACTTCAAGTTGGTTAATGTCGGTTGCAATCTACATCACTAGCTAAGTTGAAATCAGCATCTAGTTGGTTATTGTTGGTCCTTCATCAGCCATCTACCAATCTTCCTCGGTTCTATCACAGACGGTGCGCCACCGCTCCAGGCGTCGAGATGCTGCCACCCGACCTGGCTGAGATGACCAAAAAAGGCACCGGCAGTTGAAACAAATCGAAGTGACCAAGGTATAATCGATTTGTTTCACTATGAACTGTTATGGTGGTTATATGGTTAATGATAGGGGATAACAACTGGGAACTATAGGGGATATATCAGCTATATAATGGCTATGGGTCCGTATTCACCATCAATAATGGTGCATAATGACCAAGAAGAGTATAGTGAAAACAATGGTCAATGATGGGGAACCAGGAGTACAGGTTTTTGACCCACAGCCATATAGGATAGCTAGGATACCTAGGATAGCTAAGATAGTTTGCTAGGATAGTTAGGGTATATGGGATAGTTCGCTAATGCTGGCTACATCTACTGGCTTTGTGAAAAAATGGTGTTCCCTCAAGTTACTGGTGGTTTCCCTATCAATGGCTATGAACTTGGATGGTTAGTAGGTACCAGCATTTGTGGACAAACCCATGCTCAGGTCACCTCATTTTCACTAGAAATGATCGGTTCCAGGTCATCAGCAGATATGATCGGACAATATCGGATAGAATGCTTGGAACGTCCTTCCTTCGACGCCTTCGCATTTTCACCTGTCTGTGTCGCACTGTGATAACGTCACTCAAACCGTGGCAGGTGTTTATGGCCATTTGTTTGATTTGATTGAGGCAGGGGACGGATGATGAAAATGATGCTTGTTATTTTGAAGTTGGTTGTTCAATGCTGTGCTGAAAGGCAGGTCACAACCGAAAGTTTTGAACTGATACGGTTATGTGAACCATGTGTGTATTGAGATATTCCAGTGCTGACATGTTTGCGAAAGGAGAAGCGGCAGATAAACAAGATTGAGGATGGTCGCAGGCTACCCTGACGCCAAATTTACACTTGCTGAAACCTGAATGATGCTGTCCAGTCTTCGGGTTTTTGATGTGCAAAATGGCAGGCGTTCGAGAAACTTCAAATTCGGTTTGCTCGTTGCCTTAGTTCTCTTGCTGGCCAGTCTTGGTGCAGGCCTGGAAAATGTCTTTAAAGGTCTTGAATTCGATAAACAAACCGAGCTGACTGAATCTTGTGCTACCCTTCTTGGGTTTGGTTCACCTGGGAACATCTGGGAACCCCACGGTACCCTCCTTTGCTACAGAAATCCTATGGAA
The DNA here is from genome assembly GCA_009767595.1 of Symbiodinium kawagutii. Classification (NCBI taxonomy): domain Eukaryota; class Dinophyceae; order Suessiales; family Symbiodiniaceae; genus Symbiodinium; species Symbiodinium kawagutii. Next base: position 413,326 of record VSDK01019063.1, read on the forward strand.
ATTTCGGGGCAGGATATGCAGCAGGATGCTGGCAAGTGGCGGCTGGAGGTGCTGTGAAACACTGAAGCAGCGGCGTTTTTTCATTCCTGGGATTCATTTCATGATGATGAGGATGAGGATGGTGATGATGGAGATGATGATGGTGGTGGTTGTGGTGGTGGTAGTGGTGGTGGTGGTGGTGGTGATGGTGATGGTGGTGGTGGTGGTGATGATCATGATGCTGATCATGATGATGGCAGAGCATTTGGTGTGTTACCATCGTGTGGACGGCCCTGAACGGGGCCCCGTTGGAGGTCACGTGTCGCTGCATCCTCACTGTTGGAGCCACCCCAGCGAGGCGATTGGGGGAGGTTATGGCTGCACCCAAGAGACGTAGTGTTTGCGTTTGGGGTTCTCTTAGAAGGATACAGTAAGAAATTTGAAGAAAATTGAAATATATTTGAAATGTATGTAAGAATGAGATTGACATGGATCGACTTAGATTGACTTAGATTGACTTGGAGTGACGTGGAGTAACATGGGTTGATCTGGATGGACATGGATGGACATGGACTGACATGGACATAGATTGACATGGACTGGGATTGTAAATGTAAAAACATGTAAAGACCATATGCATGTATGCTCGCACTGTTCTTTGCGTAGTTCTCTGCAAAATGTTACAGCAATTCATATGTGTTTTAAACTTGCAAGCCTGAATTCTGAGAATTGGCAGACAGGGATGTTCAAAGTAGTTTAGTGTTTTTTCAGACCTGTGTGAGGCTGAGGTGCACCGACAAAATGTGCGCCCGCCAGACTGCACGGTGTGACCATGAGCTCTTGGTTGAAGATAAAGGGAAATCATCGGAATATTGGCTGGTTGGTGGTTTCAAACCTTTCTTTATTTTCCCTAGGGGTTATTAACAATTGAAATCACCAACCAGGAAATCATTGGAATATTGGAATACACACCTTGACAAAGCAATAGCACCCAACATGACATGCTTTGAGGATGTTTGGAGCCTGTTCAGGAAAGTGCTGGAGAAGAACCTGGGCAAGATGAAGAGGACAAGCCGCCAGCATGGGCTGGTACATTCAATCGCTGTTTGCAAAGTTTCAAACTCTATATACATCCATATCATCAGGAACTGGTGTAGAGTCAGCATGTTCAAGTCTGGTGGATTTCAGGAAACGTAGGGAGATGGTTGGACAGATCGCAGCAGATTCCAAATTTACACAAATGGAAAAACAGATATAAGTCAGATGTACATAAGAAGTGAATCTTAATCTGTTTTTGTTGTTAGCCATGGGAGGAAGCCGAAGAAGAGGCTGAGGAGTGAGATCCTTTTCTGCCTTCTCGCTTGTGCAGCTTGAGATGTGAGTGTAGCATCAGCAAAGAAACCATGATACTTCCAGAACTCTGTGCCCATATGGAGATACCGTCAATGGCAGGGACCAGGGAGGTGTACCGATCATGTTGGGACCATCACATTGCAATCATTGCTGGTATTCTATTCAATGGTTGTTGATTGTTGGGAAGCTAAAAAGCGTCAGTTGTTTGGTACAAGTCTGGACGACTGAGGTTACAGCCAGAAGAGCAGAAGGAAGGGGAGGCCAGGGATATGTGCAAGATTGTGCAAGTTGTTTCTTTAAGACCACAATTTTAAATTTGCCACATTTGTTTTGCCAGAGCACATAACTTGTTCCAAAAGATCTGCCTGAACTTCCTAGTTCGGTGATTTTCCACGTATGTTCCACTGGACATGAGCACATTAGAGCACCTTTTGATCCGTGGCACCGCGCAGTAAGCACTGCTTACTGCCACCCAACAGCCAGGCCATCTGGATGACACTCTGGGCCCAGTGGCAGAGTGTTTGGAACCTTGGGACACTCAGCAGCTACGTCACCAAAGCGTAGGAAACTTCTCGCGAAGGAGTTCTTTGAGCTGGGGTTTGTTTGGCTATGGGTCAATATTAAGCAACCAATAATGGGGGATAATAACCAAGAATAATAGGAAAAACAATGGTTAATAGTAGGGGAACCAGGGGTACGGGGTTTTGACCCACAGCCATTTGAGATAATCATCTCCCTCGCTTATCTACGTTTCTTTGGGAGGATCATCTCCGAGAATGCCGAACAAGGATCAGAAGAAGCAATCGTTCCGAAAATGGTTGGGTTCGTCAGACAACCATTGGAGTATCCAATCTAAGACGGTTGGTTGACAAAGCATGACAAAGCCAACCGTTTTGTCAGACAACCAATCTATGGATTATCCTTAAACTTGGATGGATTCCCTATCATGATACCCCTTTTCTATGAAATCAATTGTCAGACTTTGCCTCCTACCCACACAACACTGACAGACTCCTTCAAGGCTTAAATGGTTGGCTTTGGAAAGCGCTGAATTCTTTGGGATCCGAGACGCCCTCCACGCCGACGCCATGGTGAGGCAGAGATCGACCTGCAAGGACTACTCGAAGGACTTTATGGCATTGGTGGACTCGGTGGGCCCGGCGGTGGGATGTGGTGAAAACACTCAGCCATGGAATTCCACGGTCAAATGCTTTCCAAGTCCGAAGGAGACCCCCAAAGGTATGGTTTTTTGCTCCAAGGATTTCAAAATCCTTTCCAAAGGAGACCCCCAAAGGTCATTGGAGACCCCCAAAGGTATGGTTGGTTGATTACTATGACAATAAATTGGATGAGGACTGGGGAACCACTATGACTTGAGAACCCCCCAGCCGTGATCAAATCCATGGGTGGGGTCATGGCTGGTTGGGGGGTGGGGTCATGGCTTGTGGAGCTGCCAGGTGCACTTGGAGCGATTGTCGCTTGGAGGAGCCGGCTGAAATCAGTTGTTGAAGGTCGGTCATTTCCATGATTTTCCATGGCTTGGGGCCCTTGGGGGTTGAAGGTTTGGTTAGTTAAATGACTAATCAAGTGGATGATTTGGTTTGTCACCCCCGAAATGTTTGGTTTCTTGACAAATAAACTGGATGATTTGGATTGATTTGGGGATAGCCCTACTGTATTTTGAGAAATACCCAAATGATTCTGAGAGAAAAGACATTTGCTGGAAATGAAGGCAATGTTAAGACAGAATTGGAGCTGTTCACAAAGATCAGATTTGGAAAAACACACGTGGATTCCTGCAAAAAATGTCGCTTGTTGGGATAGCAAGAGGGGTACCACCGTCCCATGACATCCATCCCGTGACCACCAGGAGTCGGATTCATTTTCTTTGATGGGCTGACGTGCAAGGGCCATAGCTGGCAGTCAGTCCAGTCATGGTAGTTATGTGGCTTGCAATGAAAAGGTGGAAATGCGGTGTCATGGCACCAATGATGTGACCAGCAATTCAGGAGGACCTTTGAACCCCCCCATGGCATCACAGTGTATTGCACCCCTGAACCTTGTTGCATTTTGGCCCGATTTTCGCACATGACAAGCCGATATCCCTGAGACCAAATCAGGGTCAGTGCGTGTTATTATATTAGCTACCTGCTGAGAGCATTGAAACACAAGTTGGAAGGCCGCATAGAACCCTTTCAAGGAGGCCAAAATTCGAATGCAGCCTTGCCATTGCCAGTGGCGTTGCAAAGCTATTGATAAAGCGTCAACAGCGGATAGTGCAAGCGCTGGCATGGCTTTTTGCGAGGGCAGGATGTTAATAACTTCTGCACAAGCAATAGACCTGATGACCTGCAACAGAAGAATTCCTAAGAATTCAGAAAGTATGTTTGTCTAGTGTCTAGTCACTGTTCTACTCCACAAGCTCAGGAGCTGACTCTTGCGCAGGCAAGATAGGATCAGCTACAGCCACCAATGTTGTGGCAACTCTGGAAAGCCAAACGCGTGAATACGTGTGAATGAAGGCTATATTCTATTAGCCTCTTCAACCATCATAATTATTAGCCACCACTGCTACTACTACTACTACTACTACTACTACTACTACTACTCCATCATCATCAGTCACACTCTTACCTTAAGACTTGCCTGATTCCCCATTCAAGGTCATTCTCAAAGGCCTTCGCTGTGGGCGGCCGTGTGCCGAGAAAAAAGTCGCGCTAAGCGATGTTTCGATGTGGGCTTTGCGGGATCACGTTTCGATGTGGTGGTTTCTCAAGTCATAAGGCTCCCCGGCCAAATCATTTGTAGTACAGTAATTGATTAATAAACCATCCATTTTTGGGGGTTCCCTACTAGAAGAAACCACCATGTCACATCCGCCTTGTTTTGATTCAGAATGGTGCTTTTATGTTGCTTTTGATCGCATCCCACACTGATTTTCTTGCCGTAAGTGCGAGCAAGCTAGAGAGGAGTGTCTTGCTGCTTGCCCCTGATCCAACGTTGCAGCTTGGCTTTGGGCCCCGGAGTCTATGAAGAATAATGCATTGTACATTATCTTACTACGTCTTACTCCTTTCTTTTTGATGAAGTCTCCGCCTTCTAGGTCCACATTTTTTTTCGGCTGGTCTCCAATTGCAAGGCCAACAAAATGTTGTGAAGTTGCATAGACTTCTCGGAGCTGAAGGCATCCAATCAATCCATCTACATTCTTCTGTACCAACAACTGGCACTACTGTCATTAATCATCGGTAATTACTGTCAGGACTGTCCGAAGTAATTACTGTCATTAGTTGGTACACTTGGCACTCCAGAATATGACTCAAAATCACTGGAACATGGTCGCTAGCTGGTCCTTTGCAATGGCACACAGGAGCGAGCTTTGTGTAACCTTGTGTGGACCAACGAGTGTGATTGCGTTGGCATTTGCATTTGCCAGGTCATGTTCTTCGAAGTGTGTTTCCTTTGGTAAGTGTGTGAGTACGTGTACTTTGCTTGAGCATGTAAATCGATTTGTCACTTCGGGCAAGCAAATGTTCCATGCCTCATATGCCACACGTGCAGGAGACGTGGTGGACATACTCCGGCTTGCAGCCTAGGTATGACATCAGCATGTAAGAGTCAACCTTTTGCATGATATCATATATGATGTAGACACAAGTAGAGCATACGCAAACCTACGCGGTCCGTATAGCATGGAACTGGTCAATTTGAGTGAACTGAAGGCTTGATGCAGCAAGGGGATAAGAGGCATACAGAACATTTTGAGCAGGTCAGGTGTTCGACTGTTTGAGAATCAGTGATGGTTCAACATTGTGTGTTGGTCTGGGTTGGGCCGAGCAGTTTTCCAAAAAACCGACAAACAGCCAACTCGCTGTTTACTCTTGGGGCAACCACTTCCAGTCAGCTGTACCAAGATTATTTCCCGTTAGGTGGTTGGCTGGTTCCAGGCATACAAACAAGTAGCATGGGTTGGACTTGTCCCAAAACAGATCGAAATGGCGAGGTTGCTTTCACTGTGGCACTTCTGGCTGGATGTTTCATTTCCAGTGCCTTCGTTCAGGCAGGGTATCCAGTTGCAATTCAGTGACACGTTTCCATTGCATGATGGTACTCACTCAAGCTACCACCAGAAACTGAACAGTATGGGGTGCTTCACTGTGGGAGTAACATGGAGTACCTTCATGGACGATCCCAGATCAGCCTTGAGTGTTAGCCAGGACAGCTAGGTATCCCCCTCTTCAGGGCATGCGCATCAGAGTCCCAGCTGAGATGGAATGGTTGCACACGGTTGATCAACGTTGCACCTGGGTTTTACATGGTATTACCGTCTCCTTGGGTTTCCGAGTGGCTTCCGAGAATTTAGCCACAGGCATTGCTGGCTTCAGCAGTACTGTAAGCTGCAGAGGCGGAAGGTAGTCAGCTTCGACCAATGACAAAGAGGGTATTCCTCGGAATCTACTGATGTAAAGATAAGCCTGGCATCTACATGTTTTGTGGCACATCATTTCCGGACACCCTACGATTTACAGGTTCCTGCAGCTAGGTGCAGCGCTGATTGCAGGATGTAATGTGTGAATTATCAGACTTGTCTAAAATGGTACTTGCCCCCTGCAGCCAATGAACTTATCAACTTATCAATCAGTTAGTTGGCTATACATATCATGGTCAAAGAAGGTTGTTTAATTTACCTGGAAGGTTTCGGTTTGGCGGGTACTGGCGGGGACCCAGTATTTGTGCAAAAGTCCCAACGGTTCATGACCTATGACTTGTCAAGGAGCTAGGTCAGCTCAGTCGCCATAACTGCACCTTTGCAATGGCCTTGCGTCGATTGCGGCGTCTGGCGCAGCAAGTGCAATGGCAAGAAAGGAGGCGCAGTTCATTGCAGTTCTATCATTTGTTGTCGAGTCCAAGCAGCCTTTTGGAAAATGCTGGGAAATGATAATTTTCACTATGTAGATCCATTTCAGTAATAGTTGAAACATGTTGAAACACGTTGACATGCCCAAACTTATGATCAAGTTGAACATAGCCACCATGGAGGAAGAGCATTTGTATTCATTCAAGTTTCTGTTTGGTTGTTCCCAGAGTAACAGGTTTGATATTTGAGCAACTGTTTGCAACTAAGTCCGCATTTCACACCTGTGGGATCTGCCATTTAAGTATTGTTGCATCATACATGGGACATGGGTGCCTGATTGCATTTGGTTCCTATGAAATCTAAACCTTGAATCTTCTTGGCCATCGAAGTCTGGGTCCCGTGACGAATCAGCGTCTTGAGGCTGCACAACGTGGTGACAAGCTCCGGGATTGGAGATCCACAGGTGGGAAGATTCCATGCTGTTGATACCACTGAGGATTATCCATGTGCATATTATATCCATGCTGTTGGGAATATACCATGAACATGTGTTTCTTTGTTCATGCTCCATTCATGAGGAGACTTGCAAGAGCACGCAACCAACAGAAGAACTTGGATCATCCAAATTTGATACTTCATGCATGCCGTATGGACCAACAATTGTCCATTAGATTACCCCAATGCAGGTAGATATGCCATACATGGAGTAATTGGGTCATCAGTCCACTCTTGTGGTTCCTGTCAGCTGCAGCAGATGGAAGGCATACGGACCGCTTCCCTCAAGTGGATCGCAGATTGGTCCAGTCAGCGAGGTTTTGCGGATCGGGATCCGCACTGCATCAGGGTTTATGGCTCGTGGCGGTTCAGGGCTCCTGCTGAGCTGCCAGGAACCTGCCATGAATCAACCAGAGAACACTAGCGGGAAAAGTGACTGATAGTTTGCAACAGATTAGATATGAAAGTTACCACTTTTTTGGAACTTGGCTCTACAAACAACCCTATATTTATGGACAACAGCTGGAACCACAACACCATCCTCTTTTGAAACAGTTTGAGGTAATCGTGTTCCAAGAATCAAGACTGAACTTCCGCTCATTTTTGCCAAGAAGCTGTGTAGCTATGGAGCCAGGTTGTCCAAACATTTGTGATTAGGAAGAAATTGGCCTTGTCATCTTCAGAAATTGCGACTGTGGCATTTGGCGGTCTTAAGAGCCATGGTGCTTTATTTACCAACATCACAAACTGATACAAACTGTAGTCCTGGTAATCTTGCATTCTCTTTCTCATTGATTTGTTTGAAGGAAGAATTCCCCAGTTCAACATTGTGCACCCAGAAAGCAGACCATAGACAGTGCAAGTTGCTGAGAGATCTGAACACTGCCCTAGTCTCGCTGAAATGTCCATGTGATTTGAACCAAGTGGGTTGGTTGATGTCAAGATATACAGGAAATCCTTGTTTTGACATGTTTTGACTTAATATATAGGGTTTCGTAGATTTTCCTATCAACGATTGCTGGGAATTTAGGTAAAGTTCCGGTTTACCCTTCCGCTTGGCCAGGCTCGGATCAAGCTTTCGGACTCAGAATGGAAGGCCAACCTGTCATCAAGCCAGCCTCTTGTCAGCATTGAAGGCGATCAGAACAGAGGTCTGTAAATGATGGTACTCCACGGTGCTCCTACCCCCCAAGCAGAGTTTCCAGTGACTGGAGCGTTAATCACACCCTATTATTCTATTAAACCAGCATTATCAGCCACTTTTACTAACCACTATGATCAAGGATCATCAACCTATTATAATCATTAACCTACTGTATCATAATCATTATTGCTCACTTTTCACATTTTATGTCTCACAAGCCTTTTCTAACAGCACTCCTATGGCTACGACGTAGATGGATTGCTTGTTTGCTTGGCACCCCAAAGAGGTACCTTGTTCTGCGGCAAAAGGCAACGGAACCAGGACCAGCAGACTGGTGTGCAGTGGTTGATGTTGGTTTATGAGTTGGTTGATATTGGTATACAATTACAGGATATTCTGGTAAGGGATTTGGTCCGAATGTTCTGGTCTTTTGAAGTGGTAACTGGGATGCAATCAATAGCAACTGATTTTCATGGTCAAGAGATGATGTGTGATAGCCCGTTGGTGTGAGCAATGTATGCAGTTCTACCCTGCAAGGACACCGCTTGTTTTTTCCGGATGGCTTTGACGATCATTTTGAAGAAGGCGCGGCTCTTGTATTTTGGTTGCTGGTCTTTTTGTTTTCTTCCATCACCGAGGATGGTTAATTGATTAATCGATTGGATTCACATTTTGGGGGATGCCTGAAGTCGAGAATCAGACTATGAAGCTTTATTCTTGCTTCTCCGGGTAGGGATACTCCATGCATCCGCGTGCAATTTAAATCCTGCCATATTTGTTTCTTTTTTTAATGCTACCTACTGAACCTCTTACCTTCTTTTTTTAGGGTTGAGAAATAAATACCTGGTTATTCTTGCGTAATCTCAAAAAACCTGGTTATTCTAAAAAAAGCGGGTATTTCCCAAATATGCTATTTTGTTGAGTATTGAAGCCACTATGATGAAGATGAATATCAACAAACACACATCCCATTTGGTTTTCATCAGGTTTACCAACGTCGGTTGGCTCAATCAACCCAAAGGCCACTGGACACATGTGGTGAGAAGCAGTTCACGAAAGCTGCGTTCAGCAGCTCGAGTTTGGGTAGCGTTAGCTAGTTCTTACCTTTTGGGGGTTCGGGGGGACGGTCAGCAGGCCAACAACGTGAATCTCACGCAAAACACCCCCCC
>VSDK01019063.1:425778-451441 GCA_009767595.1 Symbiodinium kawagutii
CAGCAGGAGTCCTATATCACCGACACTGGATAGACTCCTGGATCCAGGGGGTTCCAGTTCTGTTTGGAGATGGAAATAGCAGGTTGTTCACGAGGGAGATGTTTACATATATATATAATATATATATATATACATATTATATTTATATGATATGAGCCAGAGACAAAATTATTGATAATTGTGTTTAAAATAAGCGTTACATGGAGATATGTTTTGTTGATTTTACTCGAAGAACGATAGGGGACGGCCAAAAAACGATACCCCAAAAGAGTACTTCAAAACTTGGAGAACGATAGGGGACGTTCAAAAAGATCTGTGAATACAGCCAAACAAAAGAAATTTTGACGCCAGCTCATATAACCCATTAGTAGAAAGTATCGTCATATATCAATAATGAAAAATTCACTGCATACATTCTATATCATTCATCATATATCAATAATCAATATATCAATATATATATATCATCATGTCCATACGTCTTCATAAATTCTAAGACTACATGTGGATTGCAGCATGGATGCTGTTCCAGGGCTGAAGAGGCCGAGGCTGAGGTGTGGGCCTTCGCTGTGCAGTTGGACTGAGCAGTTTCCAACACGGGGTTTGTCCAAGGACCATGGGGAATCCAATGGTCAATACATGGTTGATAGATGGTTAATAGATGCTTGGTAGATGGTTAATGAATCATTAATATCTAATAGTTGGTTGATTATTTTCAACAATGGTGAATAATGATTGATGATGCTTAGTCATGGTTGATAGTGATTAATATAATGGTTCATGAATATCCAATGATCAAAAATAAGCAAGGTTAATTAATGGTTCATAGGCAACAATGGTTACAATCATACGCTGATTGAGACATGGGAATTCTCTCACCGGAGTTCTGTTTACAGGGGACGGTCATGCCACCTGTAGGAATCCCAGCACTTGGGGAGAAATGATCTGTTGTTTGGCATCCGAAATAATCAGAGAGGGAACGACCTACTTGGTCCATCCATGATGTTATATGATCAACCATGATCAACCATTATCAACCATGATCATCCATTATCAACCATGATCATCCATTATCAACAATTATCAACCATTATCAACCACTATCAACCATATCAACCATTCTTAGCCATCATGAACCATTCAATTCCCTATGGTTGTTGGGCAACATCTGTGCCACAGCTGTTTCTACGAAGCCCTTGGTCTCAGGACACGACCAACCTTGAGCTCTTTCGGCAGTCCCTCATTCAAGGCCCATTCTGTTGCTTGAACCCTCGCTATAAACAGCGCCATAAGCATCATTAACGGTAATCATTAGCGCTTATAGCGGTGGTTACTGATGGTTACTGATTAGCGGTGGTTACTGATGGTTACCATTAATCATAACTAGCCATCAGTAACCACCACCAATCATTGACCATTACTAATCATCACTAACCATCAGTAAGCATCACTAATCAGGACTAATCAGGAACCATCATGAACCATGACCCTGAAGACTCAGAATGAGGGACTCATCGGACTCAGATGTGTGAAAGTTGTCGAGAATGACCGGCTGCACCAGGATGGGGCGCTGGGGAGATCGGAAGCTCATCAGGCAGCGGATGGCGTTGTTTGTATCAAGAAATGACAGAAGTCTCCCAGACGTGGAGGTACAAGAGTCGTCCACAATCATTGGCTACTATTAGATAGCGATTAATAAGTCAATATGTAGATATATAGATATGTAGTATATTTTTATGTATTTATATAGTTATCTATTTACATATTCATATATGTACATTTTGTATGTTAGATGTTTTTTATTTATATTTCTTGTATAGGTATTATGAGATAGCTCACCCATACAGAAATGGAGTCCTGTAGTCCTGGAGGTTCAGCTGACTGGGCTGAGCTTGTAGAGCCAGCACGGAGCTCAAGTTGAGAATGATTTTTCTTGGTTTGCCCAGCAAATCAGCACATAGTCTTCGTTATTTCATGACCATTTTTGAACTATCTCTTAGATTCTGAGAGACCATGAAATAACGCAGATTACATGATGTCTCTCACATTCTGTCAGTTTTTTGTTGTATGCTCATCCACTTTTGATCGCAGTTGATTGGAAAGGCTTGTATTCCTGGACCTTCGTATATGTCATACGTACAAGACAGTGCATACCTGTCAGTGCTGCATAGACGGAGAAGTAGAATGACCGTCCTGACACGGCTTGACTGAAGCCACTCCGAACGGTATGCGATGCCCAGGCAGAAGTTCGAGCTGGAGACATTTTGCTCGGAGATCCTACGAGGCCATGGCGGCAAATTCAGAACGAATCCACGCCATCCAAAGTTGATGGTGGTGGTTGATTCATTGATGTTCATGGGTATTAATGGTAGAATATTAGTTGTTTATGGTGGTTGATAAGCTTGCACCAGGGTTGATGCTGGCGGATTGATGTTGATGGTAGAGAATCAACTGTTGATAGTGGTTGATAAGCTCTTCGTTGGTGAATTGTGGTTGATGATGGTTCACAACAATGAATTTGATTGAAGGTTGCGCGCATGTTGCTGTCACATTCCATTGGAGTTTGCAAGACATGGTGCATGCACCGCAGCATCAACTCTCCACCATCTTGCTGCTTGATCCGCTGGAGGTTCTTTAGCGAGCAAACCGTGCCGGCGTTTAGACGTATCGGATTGCAGGCGCTTACAGTTGCAAAACTTGACGTTCGACACCAGATCACGCTATGTCGGGCTTGTGAAAAGGGCTATGACTCCTGGCATTTTTTGTCGATGTTTCTTCCTGCCAACAGTGCTTGAGGGTGGAATACCAGCTGACTACCCGCGACGGGAACGCCTGGACATCCTGCCTGGTTTATGACAGTTGGCAAACCTGGATCCCGATGAGTCATTGGCATATATTGGCATTGGTATTCTGTTATTCGAAAGATGTGGCCGTCCAACGTATTCTGAGCCTCCAAAAACTGTTAGTGACTCTGTTTTTTCATCCGAATCACTTATATCAAAAGGAAGTTATCCTTCTACGATCGCTGACAGACGATGGCAGATCGGTGTGAGTCAGCCGTTTCGTGGCCCCGCGATGCCAGCGCTATTTGCCCGTTCTTCTCCTCACCGACGTGGACCAGGACCCTGTGACGCAGGTTTTGTTGAAACACCGAAAGTGGGCGCCATTTAAATGACGCCAAAGGAAGTTCCAAGAGGACGCACATGGTGATGTCTCAAAATAGGGGACCCCCAAAAATGGTTGATATGGTTGGTTTATGACTTATTACTACAAATGGCCAAGTGGCAATGGTCAACATGTTCTGATATATTGAGTCAGAACATCAGAATACAAAAAAATGTGTAGATAGTTTTCTATAGTTACAAGACTGTGGCTGCCAGATTAGTGTTGGTCTGATGTGTAAGCTTCAGGGCTCCAGTTTGTTAAGCTCATTGGGAAGATTTCTCTCTATTTGTGCTCCAAAGCACTGAAAAACTGCCAACACAACCACCGATCATCCACTGAGGGCCTTTGTGTTCATGGCACATCCGGTTGAATATATCGAAGATTTCCTTTTAGTGACCGCAACCGTCATTGATAGCCTGCATTTCTAGACTGGCAGCGGTGACCGGGGGTTGATTTCCCGAACAAAATATGTCGCACAGGTCTTCAGAAAGAAAAGTTCTACCCGGAGCTATAGCCATACAGAATAGATTCGAAAACTCCAGTGGAGACAGAAGAGATCGCAAGAAAGCCTCAAGGAACAGAATCGCAGGAGGAAACACAATGCAATGTCTCGGAATCCAATGACTCTATGATTTCTGCGCGTGATAGAGTTTCCTGCTGGCTTTTGTAGCATATCCAACGCAATCAATCAGTAAAAGTAAGCGAAGCAGGCGAAGCAGTAGCCTTTTGGCAGACCAAACTTCCAGCATTGGCAGCTCGGTTTTTTGGTGTTTTTGACCACGTCATCGACATCCACATTCGTCATATTAGAAGAATGATGGTGATCACAGTCCTACTGCTAAGCCGTGTCTTGTGGATTTGAACAAGCCTTCAATCTGATCAGTTCAAGGCTCGCCTGCCTGCTTGCTTGCTTGCTTGCTTGCTTGCTTGCTTGCTTGCTTGCTGGTTCATTCGTTTGTTTGTTTGCTTGTTTGTTCGTTGCTTCTGATCAAACTAATCAACGTGCTTTGTAGTTCGAGATAAAGATATATATTAAATTATACATATTAAGAGATTATAAGAGATGCTATACAACAAATTTGTATGAGTTTGTAGGTAATTGGTGATTTTTTGTGCACTGTTTCTTCAATTTTCTTCATTTTTCCGATTTGGCTTCTTCGCGTCTTGCATGCTGTTGGAACCCTTCAACGTCTCAGCCACAATTTGAGACCTTGCTTGGCGCTCCCCGTTGCGCAGCAACTCCTGCAAGCACCTCGTGTCGTGAAAAGACAACGTGCATGAGCTCCTTTCGATGGCCCATAGATGCCCCAGGTCTGGCTCCGATGATGATATTTCCATCTATTTCCATGTCATGCAAGGAGGGAGATATTTCCATGTCGAGATTTTTGAAGCATAGCACAGCCATTTGGGCCTCAGATTCCATCTCCAGGATGCTGGGACGGCGAAAGGAGTGGCCCGACAAGCAAGTTACAGCCACAATGCGAGACAGAAGTTCAAGATGCATGGTACACATGGATATGTGGAATGTTGCAATCAAAATCATTCTGATGCTTGCAGATTGCCGAAAGATTAAGTCAAATACAGCAATTTGATGCAGCTTGTTTTCAGCGTTCTATCAAGCAAAGACTGGGAAATCAATTGAAATTGCCGGAATTAGCCTTTCTGCGAGAACAGGTCTGGCTGACCTTGCGAACTGGTCACCTTCTAGGCCGATGAAAGCAGCATCTCTCAGCAGACTGGATGACAATCTGCCGAGCGTATTGCAAAGCCAGGCGACTTCATCAATTTTTTCCATAGTAGGTCGGAATCTCAGGGAAGCTGCAAGAAACACCAGATCAAACGTCATGTGATTGTTTCAATCCCAGAAATGCCTGAGCAATCTTACAAGCTGAATGGCAAACGAGCATGATCTGTAGATGGTCGAAACAAGAGTTTTAACCGAAGAATTTCCTGCCAACCAACCCATTGATTCCATGATCTACTGAAAGAGGTGATCCAACGTGGCATTTGACACATGACAGTTGAGGCCCTTGCTGTACGGGGGTCCATCACCTACAGAGAGCTCCATCCTTAGCTGCGACAAGCCTTTGCTGAACCTGAAGGATCGGTAGGAGTCATAAGATATCATCACCAAAGATGCTCAGGCCGCCGAAGAATCTCCAGGTTCAAGGTAAATCATCGACTGTACTACATGGTACTGGATTTGGAGCTGTGGTTCCCGAGGCTTCCGTAGGGTGTAACCGAACATGTTGAGTGTTGAAAGAAGTCCTTGATGAGCACGCTCTTCTGACAACATCGCAAGGTGTAACCATGGTGCATCCTTACCCCGAGGCCAGACAAAAGCACAGCACGGTTGCTGGAAATTACAGCGATGGGTTTTAACCTTCCGATGGTTTGAAAAACTGAGGATTTTGGCAAGAACTTGGAAAATATGAAAAAAGAATCCGAGGTTTCGAGAAAGACCTACAAAAAGATAGGTTTTAGATGGTTTTAGGCTTTGCTGGTAGCTGGTTTATTTGAGATTACTGGAGAACACAAACAAGGCCCAAAAGTCAGATAGCACCAACCCATTTGCTTTGAACATCTTTGAACCATACATCATCATACATCACGTTCCTTTGTGTCAAAACCTATCGGTCCAAGAATTTACAAGTTACAGACGGCTGTGGTTTGGTCCGTTCGGGGACATCGTGGTTAGCCGTCAGGTGCCAGGAAGCAAGTTGCTTTCCGAAGGCCTTTATTTGGGTGGAAGCTTCGAAGGTGCACAGGCCAGGAGTGACCCATTGAAACCAACGGGATCCTAGGGGTTGATGGGATACGAACTATATTAGAGTTTCATGGTGCACCCACCTATGGGGGTTTTAGCAAGATGAGTTACTAACTATATTAAATCATATCATGATATAATATACTGACATGTAGCCCAACACTGGCCGCATATCGCTTGGCAAAACAATGATATAACCTGAAGGACCATTCGTGTGGTAAATTTCACGTAGTGGGCTATTCGTAGTAGATTTTTGAATCTCGAGGGAAAAAATCGGAAACGCCATGATTTTGCTAACTCGTAGCTTTTTTGGTATTCGTCAAGTTTTTTGACCACATATGACCTTTACTTGTACGTACATTTTCCTATATCCACTGTTTGAAATCATCCGAACCTTATTTTTGGAACATGATCGTTTGTAGCCGCATTTGGGAGCAAAAAGACCGCAACTCGCCGCAATTTTTCCGCAATTCGGCGCAATTTTAAAAAACCCTTACAAATGGCTCAAAATTTCGTTAAACTTCTTCAGCAGAAACACATAATTGCATAGAATTGCTGCAACAATCACCAGACAATGCTAGATGACAACTCAACCACGCAAATCGTCATTTTTTTGCGGATTCGTCAAGATTTTTGCAATTCGAGGTGATTTTCGTGAAAAGTCAAGAAGATAAGTCGTATACAAAAAACATAGCAATCGGTCCTCTAGGAATATAGTGTTTTACCAGTATGAATTATTAAGTATATGATAGTACATTGATTACTCCTAGTTACCCATCAATGGGATAATGACTATATAGCCACAGACAACTATTGAATGGATCGTACTGGATACTGCTGAAGGATGGTTTAATAATGAACATTTCCACAGCCACTTGGTGAATGTCATCGAGCAACAAGGGCGTATTATTAGGAAGCAACAACCATCAGCGAACGACCAATACTTAATGGTGAAAGACCCACAGAAACCCAGCTACAATCTATGGGTGGCTTGCTCACCAAGAGCAGCCTGTGGATGTATGTGCAGCTCGACTGATCAGGCAAGCCCACGCAAGTCAGGTTTTTTTGGTGTTGGGAGAGCATCAATAACTTTGTGGTCACAGGGGTGATGGAACATGAAGCCTCATAGTGGTTTCTCAAAATGGGGGTCCCCTCCAAAATAATGGTTGGCTTATTACTATAAATGATTATATAATGTAATGCATACCCCGGATTAATCAAACCCCCCCCCCTCAAGGTCGACAAGGTCGACAAGGTCTGACCATAGGTGTCCAAAAGTGACCACCCCCAAATAAACGCCCTCAATTGTTTTTAAATTGATTTCAATTGTTTCTAAATTGATTTCAATTGTTTTTAAATTGATTTCAATTGTTTCTAAATTGATTTCAATTGTTTTTAAATTGATTTCAATTGTTTCTAAATTGATTTCAATTGTTTTTAAATTGATTTCAATTGTTTCTAAATTGATTTCAATTGTTTTTAAATTGATTTCAATTGTTTCTAAATTGATTTCAATTGTTTTTAAATTGATTTCAATTGTTTCTAAATTGATTTCAATTGTTTTTAAATTGATTTCAATTGTTTCTAAATTGATTTCAATTGTTTTTAAATTGATTTCAAAAAGGGGGTTCCAGGCTTGTGGAGGGTACCCTTTGTGAGCTCCTAAAAAGTTGTTTTTTTAATGGATTTTAAAAAGCGGGTAATAAAGAAAAACACATAGACTTTTTGGAAAATTTAAGCCCACTAGCCATGAGAAGTAACTAGATTAACAAGGGTTTTAATTAAAACTAATCTAAAACTAATTTAAAAAAACAAAAAAAAACAATTGGGGATCCAGAGGGGTTTGATTAACTAGGGGGGATTTTTGGCTGTACTTATCTTATCTGGGGGTGAAATCAGCACCTAATTAACTTTAGTAAGGACCAGGGTCCAGGGCTGAGGAGGGGTTTGATTAACTAGGGGGGATTTATTAATCCTACCTTTGCATTAAAGGGTGATTTAGGGATACCCCTATGACTTAAGAAACCACTACATAACCAATGGGCCCCTGCAAAACATGATCATTTTACTGGGAAAATCCATTGGTTTGGGGGTACCACTATGGCTTGGCACATACCCGTATGGTCCGGTGGTTTATCAAGCCATAAGGAACCCTTGGGAACCCACCCTTGGGAACCCTTCTGAAGAAGCCTTTTGCAGATGTCATTTTGCATGACCGGAGGCCTGGGTGGAAGACGGTGAAGGGTCCTCTTTGCGAATCCGCTTCTTCCAGAACCACATCCTGTGGCAGCAAGGCCTAGCGGCCTAGCGTTTGTTGCCACCAAAAGAAATGAAGGTTGCTGGGACATCCTAGGACTTCCTACTTGTATCTGAAATGAAGCCTTCAGATGCTTTGAGACCGCACTATTTGTGCTTTGATCTTTATGCAGAAATTTCATTGCAAGGTATTTAACTGCCTTAGAAGTCCTGACAAATTCGGAGATGATGTTGTTTTTTGCAGAATGCTTACCCTAAAAGTGGATCTTTGGTTGTAAATGGCTCTGAGAAGAATGTTCATCAATCATTGTTAGTGAGTCCCATGTCTTCACTCCCATATGCTCCAAAAACTCTTCTCAAAGTAGATCCAGATGCGTGGCCAATTTTGTAATAGCTGTTTTTTGTCCCCTGCATATTCAGATGTTTCCAACATCCCTAACCTCCCCAAAGCCTCCGCTCCAACCTGTCCCACAATTGAATTCAATTTGCTCGAAGACTCATGTGTTATGAACCCCAAGGTTTATTCTTTCCGGAGTAATCAAGCTGTTTCCTTTTCTACAAGGGACAGTTTGTTTCAATTTCTGCACATTTCCATTCCATTTGTGACCATCCACGTTTGAGTGCATCTAAACGACATGAATTCTGAGTGGGGGCACAGGAGAACTGGCTGCCGAGTTGGGCGAGAAGACCTGGGTCCCCGTGTCAGGTCCTGAGGGCAGCGAAAAATGATCCACTTCCAGTGACTCGAAATGATCACATATCATTAAAAGTATAAACATAATGTTGTGGTATATTATAGATATATTATACGTTATATATCATATAGTTATATATCTATGGGTAGATATGTATCATAGATGATGATACTTATCATAATTAGATATCATGGTTAGCTCGACCTCAATTTGGACTTCCGTTGACTTCCTATCTATGATGATGCATGAGCTACTACCCATTTCAATCATTTTCAATCCATTTAAGAGGAAACATGTCATCGAAATGAGCTAAGGAGATGTTCCGTGGATGTTGTCCTCTCAGAGGTACCGCTGAGCATCACAAGGGGGTCACATTTTCAAAGATATGGCGAAGCTGGCTCGGAAACGCGACATTCCATGAGATGTTGATGCCACGTTCAAAGACACGCTGGTGTGCCTGGTGATTGCCATTGGTTTGCAACCTGTATATATATATATATTTATTCATTTATATCATATACTTGTAATATACATGCATTTTGTCGTGTCCGATTCAGCAAGGTCGCATCAATATTATGAGTGATGCCACCAATAACTAACTGTCCTGCTTGTGCTTGCAGACCGATGAGATCGACGCCAAGCCCTTGTGGGTGAAGGCGCCCCGTCGATGGGTCTTCAGTTGTGAGCTTTGCACCCAGCAAATTTGAGAAGTGGTAGCCACCACTCCACTGGTTGGTTTTCATGGTCGAGTGGATGATCACAATGATCACAATCCTTTGACTGCAGGTTTTTATACTAATTTCATACCAATCCTCTAGCCTCCACCCTCGACGTTTACGCAAAAGCCAGCTTTTGATGGACTAGCAATGACCATTGCATCAGGAGTATTGCAGGTCGATTTAGAGAAATGATGAGAAATGGTGGTTGGTGATTGCTCTGAATCACACCATGCACGAGGGACAGAGCGAGAAGTGCAACTGCATTTGATTGAAATTGAATTTGGTGATTGAATCACTACCATTGAACTAACGAATTTGATCTCTTGAATTTGATCCAGATTTCCTGACTTTTTGCTTCAATGAACTTCAATGTTGACTCTTCTCAAAACGAGCAATACCCAGCATGAAGGTGTTGCACAGATCGCAGGTGGCGGAACTGGTGGGTGGCAAGCTTGAGGAGCTAGGAGAGCAATAGCTTTGCGCAATGGTGCGGTGGAAGGGGGGTTGAGAAATGGCTACGGGTCACTATTAACCAGCAATAATGGGGTGAATAATCAACAAAACTATAGGACAATGGTTGATGATTGGGGAACCAGGGTTACAGGGTTTTGACCCATAGCCAAATGGTGCACCTCGCTGTGAATTTGAGACACCCAGTGACAGGCAGACCTGACATGACCTGACCGGTCATGTAGACAGATTTCATTTGTTTTTGATCCAGCCACCGATGCACTCTTTCTGCAAAACAAGAACAACAACAACAACAACAACCACCACCACAACAACAACAACCACAACGGCAAGATGCAGGGACCAAGCTATCAACCGACGGTCTCACATTTTTTGGGCCATGTTGTTTGGAAAAGATGGACACAAAGGCCGCCGCCGCCGCTTTCTTGAACTCACTTTGCCACAGATTGCGACAGGACAGGCTCATGACTTGATGTGAGCAGATTCCTGACCGCCATAAGATGCGCAGAATCAAAAGGACTGCAGCAGACACGAACGGGATCTGCGGGTTGCGTCAAGGTGGATAGGGCATATCCACAGCAGAACAAGTGTTGCCAATCCACCCTTCCGGAAAAAGAGAAGCTCACCATCTATGGCGGGGGTACACCCATGTACACTCAGAGAGCGCCAAGGATCATCAATCCTTCACATGACAACGATTCAACTGCAACTGCAAAAATCCTTGACATTACAACGATTCAACCGCAACTGCGAAACTCGAATCTGATTCAGGAATGTCATATGATGTTTCCGCTTCGGATTTGAGTCTATTTCCTGTTTGAAAACCGAACTGGTCCAAACAGAACATCATCCACATTGAGGGAGCCAATGCCGCAACTGTACAAGGGAATCTTTTTCGGGTGGTCAAACATATCCTCAGCTGTGAACGTGCCAGAATTTGCCATCAAGGTCAAGGCATGTTGCTCCGACAAATATGGTGGTAGATGTGGTAGGTCACATTTTTCGGTATACAAGGTACAGTGACTGCTTTTATTGCCAGTGACCCATTCTTCTTGGAAGGGCAAGTACAACATTCTTCAGTTATATTTGGCATTACGTTACATAAACCATGAAGTAGGGTCGCTTCAGCCCTTTGAAAGTGACATTTTGCGTTCAAAACCTGTCAAAACATACTGTTGCTTTTACAGGATTGTTTGATGGAAATTCTCCATCTCGTTGCTCAGTTTGAGCACTCTGCTGTTGGAGGATGGATCTTGTTGAGGATTTATCTTTGCTTCATGGACTACCCCCAGCATCCGAAGCAGCCTTGTTTTTTCAGGGTAAACTTCTCGTGGACAGCAGGCACCGGACATGTTTGCCCGTCGACTCAGGTGTTTGAGAAATGGAATTGCACCGGAGCATGGCCCAAGGATAGTTCAAACCTGCTTAGATTGCAAACATCGATATGAGATATCATCAAGAGTCCACAAATTTTGGCATCCTCAAATTTGATTTCTAGCTTGCCTACATCACATGCTAGCCGTTCAAAGACATCGGCTTTCGCACCTAAGCTATCTACAACCCTGTTGCAATACACAGAAATTGTGTGTGTGTAGTCATCCATGTTTCAAGTAAATCATATCACTTCACGACGCTTGGGGCTACAGTAGGGGACCCCAAGTGATTCACGAGTGATTCATTGCAGTGTGAATGGGGAAACAATGGGAAACAGCAAGCCATAGGGTACAAGGCTTACGAATTAGCAGCGCTGCTATGCATGCCGATGTATGGTCCGGGTTCACGCCCAGCTGCTCATCGAGATGCCCTTGCGGTCCAGGTGTGGTTTTGAAGCTTCAAACAAAGGATGTTTCGCCTTGGGTCGTCACTCATTGATGGGGATTTATGATGATTTATGAATAGTTATGATAGTTTTAGGAAACTTTAGATACATGTCAATTGTTATCAATTTCTGAAGACAATGAACAGTTTATCATTAGAAGATATCAGAGTTGCACTTGATCAATTGATCATGGACTTGTGAAGCGAAAACAGCTGCCGTTCTTTCGGAGCAGACAGAAAAATTGAAGTTGATGTAGCTATACGCAGCTCATTTCCTGAGGTGTGCAGAAGCGCACAGGCCTGAAAAAGCTCAATACAGCGGCATGGCGTACTTCCCTGTCGCTTTTCTGCACATTTCTAATTTCTGCACCGTGAACTCGTTTTGGTTCCTTGTGCTTGGTGTCACCCCGTTGTCTAATTACGTGTGCTTGTACCATGTGCACAAGATTTCTCTAAGTATTGTAATATGAGACAAAACCATTGGCCTTTCGGCTTCTTTCGCAGTGCTTGACTGGCCTATGCAACACGCCCTTCATTTGTTTGCAGAATCATGCTACTATCTATGCAAAACATTACATGAGTCCTCGTCTCATGCAGAAACATGACCAAAGTCCAAGATCCAGCATATCGAGCTGCTTGCTGCTTTCGACTTCAAAAAGTTACACATTTGATGGATCTATTTGTATGGCAGTGGGTCAAAATCATTGTTTTCCCTGTTATTGTTGGTGATTATCCACCATGATTGGTTGCTTAAAATTGATCCATTGCCATGTTGGTTACCCTTGGTTTCCCCATCAATAACCATTGTTTTCCCTGTATGATTTGGTTGGTCATTACAAGCCTTTATTGATGCTCAAGATTGATCCATTGCCATATGAACTCATTCACAACTGTTTCACGCCGCTTTCCACACAAGGCCAGTCGCTGCGGCCTTTCTGACTCTGCCACGAGGAGTTCGAGCAATCAGAGATGGCAGGCACAGCCGCCACATCAGGGATGTCCGTCACGGCAGGTACGTGACAGGTACATATATATGGTGATGGGTGGTTATATGGTTAATAATGGGGGATAACAACTACGTAGCAACTATAGGGGATATATCAGCTATATAATATGGCTATGGGTCAAGATTAACTAGCCAGTTTCATGGGGGATAACAACCCACAAAACTATAGGGAAAACGATGTTTAATGATAGAGGAACCGCGGGTACAGGGTTTTGACCCACTGCCATATGATGGTTTCTCAAAATGGGAGACCCCAAAAAAGTTGATTTGTTAATAATTCATAATTGTTGACGAATATGGGATGATTTGGGGTACCCTTACTTTGAGAAACGCCCATATCATTGGTACTTCCAAAATTGGTTACAGGAAAGTGATTGATGATTGCTGGAGGGACTGCAGCCCTTAAATATTGTGAGCAAGCTCTGGTTGAAAGCTTTGTGTTCTGAAAGCTGCAAAATGATCTTTGGGTCAGTTCACCCTGTACCCATGGTTCCCATCATTACCCATTGTTTTCCCCATGAAATTGTTGCTTAATATTGATGGTTAACTGCTTGCCCCAGCTCGCCAAAGTATCACAACGTCCCCAGTTTTGCTGGCGTTTTTCGGGCGGTTTCTCGGACCGCAGCAGATCCCCCAGGCGCCTTGGCGGCGTGCGGACCGCGTCTTTCGCTTGTCCGCCAAAACTCGTGGAAAAGGAGAGGTCCGTCAATCCATGTCAATCCTGTGGGAATGTCAGGGCTCATGGTCGTAAAAGGATAGCCTATTTAATATATATGTTCATATTCATACATATGAATATGAATATTAGTATATATTATTAATTAGTATACATATATATATGTATGCAACTAATATTATCAATATTGATTAGTAAATATTGTTTAAATATTCAACGTTCAAAAATGAGCCTCGAGCTTGCAAGACAATGGAGAAGATCCGTCCTCTTGCCTTTGCATGCCTTTGCATCATGGGATCAACTGTGACACTGTGACTTGGCTGGTTGCTTCGCAGGAGATCCGAGCTGCCATGCAATTGGATCCGGCACGACTTGAGATTCAGTCGTCCAAGGACGGGAATGCTATACGGCTATACCATTGCAGTACGCCAAAGTTGCCCCCCAAGAATGAGTTATGCAAGTCCCATGATCTGCAGAGGTCCTCATGTGGAAAGCAGGTCCCCCAAAGCAACTGAAGGTTTTGTAAATGGATGCGTTTTGGATCAGGTGCTGCAGAGCAGCAGTGGGCTTTGGAGAAGTTGAGGTTCTACCTTTTTTCGTGTTTCCTGGATAATTGGATAATGTTTGATAAAGGACCAAGAAGGAGCTGTAGCATGCAAGGCGAGGCATATCAAGGCAAAAAAAGGGTGGAAATGGTTGGGAGGCAGTTCGGGTCGGCTGTGAGGGTTGGTGGGCTGATGAATCCCTTCAGGCTACAGGCCTTGGAGATGGGTTGTTGGCATTCCACTGGTGGGAACCGGTCCTCAAAGAGTGGCCAGTGGCAAAGCGCTGCAAGCACAATAATTGAAGCTGTGCAGGAAAGCAATGCCAACAGCAGGGACTTGAGAGGAGAGTGGTGTGGGCCGCAAGATCGGGATCCGTGCTGTCCGAAGCTCCAAAATCCATCGGAGTTTGCCAAGCGAAAAACGCTGTTACCAAAACATATCCAAAGATATCAAACAAACATGAGTCTACTGCCACTGAAAATGTTCATTCTTCTGTTGTGACCCAGCTTGCCGTTGTTTGTTACCCGCGTCGTATGGTGTTGCTCCCGAGGCTTCCACTGTTCCGGGGTTCTGCTCCATACGTGGCCATGCCTGAAGCTCGTTGCCGATGCGGCTTGTTGTGAGCCCTGAGAATCGCATCATACAGATAAGCATTATGGCAATGGGCACATCCACATCAATAAATAATGAATCACAGATTTTTGGAGGGGATACTCCAGCTTATTAAAGTTGCGAGGTGGTTTTTCTGAATGTGTTTTTCCCACCAATATGTTTTTTTGAGATTACTGAGTGGATGTCCATTTGGTGAGGGCAGTATCGCCAGTTTATTGTTGCCAGCAAGATAGATTTGCCAGGATTTGCCAACCTTCATTCACATTGTTCACTGGAATGTTGTTTTTGGCCCAAGTGTCTTAGTGGCTTGAGTCAGCTTCACGTCATGCCATTTGGCCACAAGATCAGCAATTACTTTGACACTTCCAGAACCAACGAAGGCAACAGGTTTGTCTTCTCGTCACATTCCTAGATGAATATCCTGCACAAAAAGTCTGCGACAAGTTTCATGATTCACGAGCAATTGTATGGAATCACTCTTTTTGAGTCATAGTTCAATCACAGATCAACCATACTCTTCACCTGCTCAAGATGAGAGCGCCTCGGCCTGCCATGGACTTAAGGCACATGCTGGCACTGATGGGCTTTAGCATACGTTTGCTGTTGGACTCTACCATGCTCCAGCAGACAGTCCTGGGTGTGCAGTCCAATTGTTCAGATGATAACAGAGCTTCCAGACGCACTTCCTGCATTCAAAAGTGCAAGGGAACGCCCATGACTATCTATGACTGGTATTGGTTGGTGTATCCAGAACAAATATAGACCTGGTATGGATGAATGATATGCAGTTTCATGATGTTTCATGGTGGTTTCACGTGGTGCCCCAACGAAACTGATCATTGCTGGTGCTCACTTCGGAACCACTTTTCCGACTTGTGAGCTGCACCAAGGTCATGAGAGCCCGGAGTAAGGCCAGGTTCAAACATGTTCTGACGGAGCAACAGAATGGAAGAACTGGGCGTTTATCGCGACGTCGAAAACAGAAGTGGAAGACAACTACAGACAACTGCTTGACCTACGATTGCAGATGATTGCAGTGTAACCTAGCAAAAATATTGGTCGGGCGAAAATTTGTGCAGAGAGAACTCCCAATGGCGCGACCTGTTGCTTGTGGGTTCTGATTCGCTGCGACAGCGAGGCATGTGTGGTGGCTGTGATGTGTGCCTTCAGTTTGCTGGTTGCTTCCTCAGCGTTCCAACCGAGTGGTGAAACCATGTGCAAACTTCCTGCCTAGTTGGGTTCAACGAAGCTGATGGGGATTGAGATCATTGAGCAAAGATCAGCCACATGTGATATGAATTTGTGAATGATATGGTATCTCTACTGATATCTACTGATGTGGGATCCCCAATCATCAATGGTCCATAGAATTCCATGTAATACAATATATAATAATATATATATATATATGATCCATGTATAAATATATATATATATACATATCATGTTTCTATGTGCCTTAGCTCATCTGAGCCCTAGTTTCTGCCGATTGCCACGTCTACCTGGCTCAGGTGCACGTGGCCTCTGATGCGTTTTCCTCGAGGCGGGGTACAGCGACACCGTGCTGAATTCGCAGTGGCAAAGGGGTAGCTGCGACCCGCAGTCCTTGGGGCAGTCCTTTGTCTCAGTGTTTTGGCTATGGGTCAATATTAACCAACCAATAATGGGGATTAATAACCAACAAAACTATAGGGAAAACAATGGTTAATGATGGGGAACCAGTACAGGGTTCTGACCCACAGCCTTTTGGGGATTTTTCGGGGCAGGTATTTTGTCAGATGTGTTAGCATTCCCCTCCTTTGTTCGGTGTTTTGGGGTTTTTGTCACGTAGCAAGTGTATTGCCTCTAGCATTTGGTAGATGTGTCCCCTACTAGAAATGATCGTGCTGGATATGGATCACTTGGGGTCGCTCATTTACAGAAGAGCATTGATTATTCCAATGTGTGTTATGCAGTACTTAACTAATACACTTTGAAGATCTTTGAAGACTCAGCAATGAAACTGGCTTGAAAATATGTACCAAGTTTTTCAGATTCATATTGGGAGGTGTTGTTGCCATGATTGTCACGTTTGTTGCCCCCCATGCCAGTCAGGGTACGATTTTCACACCTCACGCCCTGAAAACCAGTTGCCAAAAGTTTCAACTGCGGAATGTTGCAAGGCCAGTGCGTACTTCCAGAACAGCGCTGTTTGCAGAGGAGAAATTCGCTGCCTGGGTGGGAAGTCAGGTAGCTGTTGAAAAAGATACATGACTCGACGGTGTAGTGTGCAGTAGCTCAAAGCAGGCCAGATCAAAGCGCAATATGTGCATGTTTTTTGTGTGTATAAATGGTATTCCTCGAAGGGAACATTGGGACATCATTAACCATAGTGGTTTCGCTGGGACATCAGCACAAAATCGGAAAAAGGCCATCATTAATCATACCAAAACATAGTTAAACCATCTTAAACCAAACCATACCAAAGCATAGTGAAACCATACTTAACCATAGTGAAACCATACTTCAACCATACTTAAACCATACTTAATCACTAACATTTCTTAACCATTGTTCAACAACCATGCTTAACATTACTTAACCATAGTCAATCCAGTGTTACAACTCCATTCATCAACCATTTCAATGCTGGGACCGGAACTGAGCGCCGGGTCCAGGAGCCCGCGACCTTTCGAGCCTCGAGTCTTCCCGGCGGGTTGATGCTTGGGGTCAGCAGTGGTACCCCTGAACCAACCATAACCAACCAGCCTAATGATCGTTGTTCATAGACTGGCCAGGGGGTGCGTCTTGGACAAGAGGTTGATAATTACGTACAGGAGGAGTGATGATGAGCATTATTCATAGGGAAACTGCATGAAACCGGATATGCAGATATGATATGATATGACGCATTCTTGAAGTAAACCGCAAACTGGTGCACAAGACAAGGATTGTTCTCAAAACCATCCAAAATCGAAATCTTCAAGACTTGTTTCATGAAGATTTTCCAGCAGCAAAATGCATCAAGACTTGGTTCCTTACTGCAAAGACTCTCAAATTTCTGGTGACTTTGTGGCAGCGGGTCCTTCCAGGTTTTGCGCCCGCTGGCTTTCAAAGCAAGTTGAAGGAAAACCCGTGCTGCGAGTTTTCGGCCCCTGAGTTGCTGGTTGATCAACGGGCTCCGGGGTCCCGCGGCAGTGTGCAAGCTTTGTTGCCTCAAGAACTGCAAGGGTTCTCTCTGTAAACGGTAAACGGAAGGGCAGTGTGACACTGCCTTGGGTCTTGAAACACGCGGAGTGTTAAAGCTTTTGTCGAACTTTGCCGCGCGAAGGCGGCTGATTGTGTATACGCAAGTGAGCTGCGCTAAAAACCTCTTATGAATTGTGAAGTAAGAACCAAGTCATAAGGAGCCTTCGCGTAAGCAAAAGCTGCAGCGGCGTAAGGCCGCGTAAGCAAGTTTGAGTGAAGGTGCTCCGCGTAAGCAACTCGGTAGATGTTGGTAGCCAAGATGATTTATGAGAACATCAAGTTCTGGCTCGACAAGCAGCGATTGATACCGTGCTTTCCAAGTGCTGCAAAAAGGCGTTGCGCGTAAGCAAATGCTGTGTAAATCACAAAGAAATCAGCAAAACATCCCTCGCGTAAGCTCTGCGTAAGCAATCCTGCTACACATGACCCCGCGTAAGCAAAACACACAGTCGCGTAAGCAGCGCGTAAGCATGTGCGTAAGCAGTTCCTTACGACATAGAAATCCATCAGAGTTTTCAGCATGGCTCAAGTTGTGCAAAAGTTTTGCCCAAAGTCTTTTGGATGAGGGAGTGGTTGGGGCATGGGCTCATGGTAATGGTACGCCAAAGTTTGGTGCATGGACTTCCTACACGAGAAGTCCCGCTTAAAGTCGTTTAAATCTAAACACTAGCAAGCTGCTTCCATGATGTGTCAAGACAAGGGTCCGGTGCTGTCAGATAGTAACCAAGTTCTAGGCGTGCTAGGGCAAAGGGGTTGGATGGAAGTAGCTTTTTGAGATATTCCATCAGGGTTCCCTGAGGATCATTGAGATGTTGCTTCCCAAAGGATCAATATGGATCAATGAAAGTGACATTTCCAAACCAAAATCTGACCTGACTGACGGTTTCATAGAATTTGGCCTGTGCCCATTGTCAAACGCAGGAGGATGAGAGGCCCATTGAAATCAAGGGCTATTTGCAAGAAGCCTTGTTGAAGGCAGCACTGCGGAGCTCGAGCACGTTTCTAACCATGTACAGGTACTACCTCTAACCATGTACAGACGTTTGGCTGCCGAGCTACCTGGTTTTGTATTTGCTGAAGTGTCAACATTCATTGGCATGCAGGCAAAGCTACTTGACAGAGCTGCAGATGTTCAGTGAGGGGCCTAATTTGTATTCAGCGGGAAGCAGTCAAACATTGATGGCTTAATGATCGGCATTGTTTCATTCAGCATGGAAGCATTTCGCATGTCTTTTGCAGTTGCTTGACTTCGGTTATGTCTCACAATGGTGATTGTGAGAGTAATTCTGGGTCCAGACTTCTCGAGCTTGAGAGCAGACGCAAAGCATTATGTTTCAACGAATGCTAAGGGAGTGGTGTGAGGAACAAGGCCAGAAAGACATCAGATAGAGAACAAGACGCAGACACATCAACAGGAGAGATTCGACCCGGGTCAAGGCCAAAGAAGGCTTGTTTCTCACTCTAAGATCTCTCGCAACCTGTGCAGCCGTATCGTGTACCATCAAGGGATCGGAATCAGCGCTGGCGCTTGGAATGTTTGCAGGTGCAGAGCTGTTGGACGAGGTCCTGGATGAGTTGGCTGCCCAGCCTGCCGCTGGTGCGCTCTGAAGTCATGATCACCAAACCCAGATTGGTTACTCATCAAGCGGAAAGCATCAGAAAGTTGACAAAATTTGGAGTGTGGGTCCCCTTGCTTCTCCAATTTTGACCCATACCCCGGGTGATTGGCATTTCAGCCTTGCCAAGGTTGAACACCCTCGGTGAAGATTTGGACCTTGAAAGCGGCGCTCTCTCGTGGTTCCCTCAGTCGTAGCCAATCACTGACAGTTGTTCAGCTGTTTTTTTGTTTCTTGCCCAAGATTGAACACAACAGATGGTTTGCAAAAGCAAAGATCATAGTCATACAAGCCTCAAATTATCCCTTCTCGGTTCCACTCAAAGTTTAGAAACGCCAACAGTCAGCTTTTCATGAGGCCATGCCTAAATTTGATCGGAGATGTGCCCCAGCCATCCATGGCAAGACCCGAAGTCACCACCTCAAAATAACAATTTTTGGCGGGGAAGTTCATCATTGGCAGACACCGATATTATCGGATTTCTTATCGGCTGTTCGCCTAAGTTTGATGGTGACAACTTTCCAACGATTGTCATGGTTGGATGGTTGGCAGGGGTATACCATGGTATTTTAGCGTATACCTTCATAAGGTATACATAGGCATACCATTCATGGACGGAGATCAGCCGATCCCATGAGATTCTTCCGCTCGGCCGCCGGTGCTCCAAGGAGACTTGGCAATGCCATCGTTGAGACGCAGCAGGATGCCCGCGAGCAGATCAAGAAACGAGAGCGGGCAGCGAGGCACGCTGCGGTTGGACCAGTTGTTGCTATGATAAAACGGGCTGGGATGGGCTGGGATGGGCTGGGAGTCAGGAGGAATACCAACCAATCTCCCACCAAGTGTTTCAACCTACTGGACTGGCACCTCCTTGTCTAGGTGTACCTGTTTATTTGAACCTCGAATTTCCAAGAGCGAGAGTGCAGATGTTTGTTTTTGAAGTGCTTGGACGGTCCGACTTGGACGCTCACTGCTAAAGCTTACATGAAGATATGATGCATCATGTGGGTGTTTCAACATTAGATGGCCATTTTATTTGCATGGGTGGATTACGTCTGGCAGAGATGATGCCTGATGATGCTGAAATATGCTGAATTTTGTTGGCTTAACTGGTTTACGGAGCTGCCCCGCGCAGGGAAGGTATGGCCACCTTGGGGCACAAGCTGATCAACGGTCAAATTTCTCTTGAAGCCGCCACCCTGCTGCAATGGAGAGCCCTGGTCCTGGTCCTACCTTCGCATGACTAGATTCAATCGCCATCATTGGCGATCACCAGTCGCCAGTAATCTAGTATTGCTATTGAATCATGAGTGGACGCGATATAATCACATAATTGCTATCGCTCTGAAACATGAGTAGGTGCGATATAATCACATAATTGCTATCGCTCTGAAACATGAGTAGGTGCGATATAATCACAGAATTGCTGTCACGCTGAAAAATGAGTGGAAGCGATATAGTCAGATAATTGCTGTCACTCTGAAACATGAGTGGAAGTGATATAATCACAGAATTGCAATCACTCTGAATCATGAGTGGACGCGATACAATCACATAATTGCAATCACTCTGAATCATGAGTGGAAGCGATATAATCACATAATTGCAGACACTCTGAGACATGAGTGGAAACGATATAATAACACAATTCTCAATCGCTCTGAAAAATGAGTGGAAACGATATAATCACCTAATTGCAATCACTCTGAAACATGAGTGGAAGTGATATAATCACAGAATTGCAATCACTCTGAATCATGAGTGGAAGCGATACAATCACATAATTGCAATCACTCTGAATCATGAGTGGACGCGATACAATCACATAATTGCAATGACTCTGAATCATGAGTGGAAGCGATATAATCACATAATTGCAGACACTCTGAGACATGAGTGGAAACGATATAATAACACAATTCTCAATCGCTCTGAAACATGAGTGGAAGCGATACAATTACATAATTGCTATCGCTTTGAAACGTGAGTGGAATTGATAAGATCGCAGAATTGCAGTCGCTCCGAAACATGGGTGGAATCGATATAATCACATATTTGCAATCACTCTGAAACATGGGTGGGAGCGATATAATCACATAATTGCTATCGCTCTGAATCATGAGTGGAAGCGACAGGAATCACATAAATGCAATCGCTCTGAAACATGGGTGGAAGCGTTATAATCACAAAATTGCAATCGCTCCGAACCATGAGTGCAATTGATAAAATCGCATAGTTGCTTTCATTCCGACACATGAGTGGACATGATGCCATCACGCAATGGCCATCGCTCTGAAACAGGAGTGGAATTGACTTAATCACATTTGCAATCATTTCGAAACATGTGTGGAATTGATATCATCGCATAATTGCCCTTGCTCCGGACCATGAGTGGAATTGATAGATTCACTCAGTTGCTGTCACTTTGTAAGAGGACTTGACTTGTTTATTCAATCACATAATTGCTGTCACTTTGAAAAATGAGTGGCATAGATATAATCACACAATTGCAACCACTCTGAAACACGAGTGGAATCGATACAATTACATAATTGCTACCGCTCCGAACCATGCGTGGAATTGATAAAAACACATATAATTGCTTTCACTCTGAATGAAGCATGAGTGGAATTAATATGATCGCAGAATTGCTGCCATTCTGAATCATGAGTCGAATTGATATCATCGCATAATTGCTATCACGCGGAAACATGCCTGGCATTGATTTCATCAGAAAATTGCCATGGCTCTGAAATACGCGTGGAATTCACATAATCACATACTTGCAATCATTCTGAAACAGGAGTTGCGATGATATCATCACATAATTGCAATCATTCTGAAGCATGAGTGGAAGCGATACAATCGCATAATTGCTGTCATTCTGAAACATGAGTGGAATTGATGTGATCTCATAATTGCCTTCACTCTAGAATCACGAAATTGTCATCACTCCGAAACATGGGTGGAATTGATAAAATCACGTAATTGCTCTCACTTTGAATCATGAGTGGAATTGACATAATCAAATTTAATCATACAATGACCATTGACATCCATCAGCCATCGGTCAACCATCCGTAGCCATGTCATGCTCTTCTTCTGCGTGTCGCTGACATCCCAGGTCCAACAGGCATACGGTGCAGTCGAGCAGAAGACCTGAGCTATCTTCTGTTTATGATTGTTTATGGATACAAGTGGTTCTTCAAGGTGAAATTGTTCTTCAAAGAAACTCGTTTCACTCACCGCAGGTCCATGATTTGGATGCAAAAAAGAGTCGGAGCGCGGTGCAGAAGGTTTTGCTCGGTTTCAAGATTCTGGATGTGACAGATTGGTTCTGCTATGTTCCGCTTTTCTGTGCCCTTAGGTTTCGCCAGAGCATCATGGTATTTCACATCCCTGGCCATTTGCTGATTGACATTCAGTCCTCCGAGTCCACGACTCGGCGTGTCAACATCGGGGCATCAAGCTACTGGTGCTTCCATGTGCTTCCCATATCCCCTCCTAATGAAACATAATGACACCAAGGGTAGCTGAGTGACCACTGGTATTTGATGATAGCTGATGCTGATGCTTTGGATGGTCCCTGAGGACACCCCACAAACAGCTCCCACACATCGCTGCCTGAAGGTTGGAGGGCCTCCTGAGTGCTACACTGAGAACCGCGAACCTATAAGAGCCGAGTGCTGTTGCCCCGTTTTATGTGTTGTCACACCCAAATTTGAAAGATTGTTTTTCAAATATATATCAAATGCGTTTCCATCTTCAAGTATTTCCAAGCGCTTGTTGCATACCGTGAGACTGAAAGAATTTGTTTGGGGCTTGTTCCAAGGTGACATTGCACTTTGTGCCGTACTTGGAGTTCGCCCAGTGCTGGTGCCATCCTTGTCGTTTCGATCTTAGAATCCCTGGGAAGATGAAGCGGTTTCGACTGCTGCTCCCAGGCGGAGAGTTGTGAGCAGACTGCGAAGTGACTTCAATGTGGAGGCACCGTCGCCACAACACGTCGCCATGGTACGAGAGGGTGGCTCCAAACAGCCTTAAGCATCTTAAGCTGAGTTGGTCTTCAGGTTGAAGAAGCTTCCGATGCACTGGAGGAGAGATTGCTTTGCTGAGAACGTGAGACTACAGACATCTACAGACTATCCATGAAAGATCGTGAACGGCGTCACAACGATTCCATTTCCTTTGGCAGGCAGTTTGCAAGGCGTCTTTCCAAGAGGAGGAAACTGTGTGCCTTGGTCGCTCTATCTCAGCCTTAGCTGTACCACTTTCATCTCTGCAGGACATTTGCCATTGGAGATTGAGCACCTGACATCATGCATTGTGTGGGTAAAGCTGAGGGCTCGATTGTTGAAGCAAGAAGCTGGGATGCTATGTGCGGAGGTGGGAAGGCAGTAAAATTGAAGGATCGCATCTTCTCAACTTCCACACGAGACCAACACATAGAAGAGTTTTGAAGAATTCAATATTTTGTTTGTGTAACTTGTTGTGCTCGCATGATAATATTTGGACATGCTTGGACTGTTCTTTTGATCTTAGTGCTAGGTTTGCTGCCATTGTTCGATCCAGGCTTCAGCGTTCAAGGAATGTAGCACAGAAGAAAGTCAACATGTCGTAAGTTTTTCGAGACCAAACCCGAAGCCAAGCTGCTAGAAACCATGACCCTGCCGGGTGAGACATTAAGGATAAATGCACAAGGTCGAGTTCCACCCTTCACAGCATAACAAGTGGTACAGGATATCGATTGATCATGATTGATCACCCAAATTGTCCCTCATCCCATCACTGTTTGATTGCAAAGCTTGCGGCTTGTGCTCCCGGAGCTGGAGATGGCTGGTGGCGACCAGAACGATGAGGTGGATGTGGTACTCGTTTCGGTTCCTGGTGATGTGACTAGCCTCAAGGATGCCATAGAGGAGGGCCGTGCCAGATGCCAAGAAGCAGGCGAGGCCGATGAAGCAGGTAGTGCCTTCAGCATTTGGCTATGGGTCAATATAAATCTACCAACTAATGGGGGATAATCACCAGCAATAATAAGGGAAACAATGGTTAATGATGGGGGAACCAGGGGGACTAGGGGTGAACTGACCCATAGGGGTCAATATAAATCTACCAACTAATGGGGAATAATAACCAACAAAACTATAGGGAAAACAATGGTTAATGATGGGGAACCAGCGGTACAGGGTTTTGACCCACAGCCATTTGAAACTGTATGAAACTGTCATGTTGACATGGGCTACTCAATAGTGTGCTGCTTATGTGGTACCCCACAGTCACGGAGGAGTTGCACCAGAAATTCCCATAGTTCATGAAACCTGCAAGGACCAATACTGAACCTAAGGTTTGGATTGTGATGACTTGTTTGCGTTTTGGATGCAAACAATGGCTATACCAGTGACCCTACCCGGGGTGATCCCTACTATTGTGTATTGTTATCCCCCGCTATCAACCAGAGAGTTCACCATGGGCCT
This sequence comes from Symbiodinium kawagutii, assembly GCA_009767595.1. Lineage (NCBI taxonomy): Eukaryota > Dinophyceae > Suessiales > Symbiodiniaceae > Symbiodinium > Symbiodinium kawagutii. The sequence goes on from VSDK01019063.1 coordinate 450,830, forward strand.
CAACCATCATTATATGGCCTCGTCCAAAAATGTGTGGTGTGGATCAAGGTCCGTTTCCACATCCGTTCCAGACCCATGATCCAGAGGTATGATCCAGACCTCTTTAGGGTAGCGGATCCAGACCCCACGATCCAGACCAACATAATAATAAAGAACTGCACTGATAATTAAAACACAATGCTTGAGCATGTGTTTGAAAAAAATCTATGCTTGAGCAAGGATGGTGTAGGTAGCACTGCCGCCCTTGAACTCATTCTGCGCAGCTCCGGGAAGTGGTCCTGTCTCGTGGTCTGTGTTGAACTCATTGGCTAGCAGAGCCGCCCGTGCTTCAGAGCAAGCATGTTGTCTTCAGCTGCAGCACCAGCGTGACTCTGAGCGGTTCCAGGAAAAAAACTTCCCTGTCACCAGTCGTCTGCGCAAAGGTCATAGTAGCCTGTTCATGTCCATCCACGCCGCGAAAGGTGTTTGTTGGGAACGCCTGGCCCTGCCGCAGCATGTAGTGGATGTAGGTTTCATGCAGTATAGTGCAGGATGGGGTTGCCGTCAGCAGATTGCAAGTTCCTTCTTTTGAGTTTTCCCGGACACAGAATTTTTGTTGGAACTGCCATCAAT
>VSDK01019069.1:16195-34688 GCA_009767595.1 Symbiodinium kawagutii
CGCTCTTCCAACATGGTTTTCTTTCATGAGGGCATGGAAGCTGAAAGAGCGTTGTTTGGCTCTTCGGTGCACCCATCGTCCTGTGATTGCGAGGAAAGCTGTCAACTGGCAGGAAATTTGCATCAGGTCGTCATTCGTCCTTGAAGAGGGAAGTCGAGTGTGCGCAAAGTGCTGCAAGATTTTTCTCAACAGAATGTACATTGAATCATCAAAAATGAGATCTTTGTTACGATTTTTCTGAATTTGTCATCATCATTAAAATTTAAATTAGGATAATTCCAATTTGTCAAGCAACCACTATAACATTATTGACATTATACTGGTTGATTGACAAATTGGAATTATTTGAAATTTTGTCGCTTTAAATTTCCCATTACAAATGCCATCATCATCGTTGCTGGCCCTGCGCCAGGTGGAAGCGTGTGCCTGGTCGCTGGTGGCCTCTGCGCGCTTCATGGCCCAAAGCGAAGATGCCGCGGAGGCACAGGGCGATGGGTCGGTTGTGGTGTGAAGGTGACTAACCGGGGTGAATCAATGGTGGTTAATTAATGGCTATTGATGCTTAATGAGTAGTCATTGGTGGTGAATTGATGGTGAATTGATGGTTAATTGATGGTTAATTGATGATTAATTGATGGTTGATTAATGGCTAATGGTGGTCTATTGATGACTAACCAGGGTGCCTAACCAGTGATGGGTCATTGATGGCGGCTATGGTTAATGATGGTGGTTAATGGCAATGGTTTATGGTTCGGTGGCGAATGATGGTTTATGATTTTTTGGTTAATGATTAATAATTGGTGGTCAATTATGGTCAATGAGGGTTAAGTGATGGCTGATGATTATTAATTGGTAGTGAATTGATGGTTACTTGATGGCTACTGGTTCATGATTTATTGGTGGTTGATGGCAATTGATGTTGCTTGTTTGGTGGTTGTTTGATGGTCAATCGACGTGTAAGTGGTGGCCAACTGATGGCTAATGATTAGTAATACTGGGGAAATTTGCTGATTGACCACTGTAAGCAAGTGGGTCGACCACCATGGCTAATGGCAATCAATGGTGGTTTGTCGTGATTAGTTGTTAATTACGCGTGATATTTGGTGACAATTAGTGGTTCATCATGATCAACACTGTTTACCGGTGAACACCCAGGGTTAGTAATGATGGTTAATGATGGTGATGAAGAATTAACGATGCTAATTTGAAAATCAGGGTGATTTCATGGTACTCGTACCGCTGATAATGAATGTCACACATGGTTTTCGTAAGGGTCTAACGTGCTTATTAATCATCACTAATGCGAACCGCCTTATCAATCATGGATAACCATGGTTAATCAACCCTGAATTTTTATCCTGGACAGTCATGGTTGATGACGGCTCCTTTCATGGGCAATTCCTGATGGTTGAGTGGATGGTTGACCACGTGTTGATTGATGGTGATGGCCAACTGGTGGTCAATATATGGTCAATGATGGAAAGACGATGGTGAATTGATAGTGAGTTGATGGTTGATGAATGATTTGTTACTGTTAATTTGATGGTAGAATGATGACTAGCTATTATTGAGCCATGATTCACCGTCCGTTAACCATGAATTCACCATGTATTCACCAATTTGCCACAAATGAACACACAAATCGCCCATGTTTGCTATTGACCATTAATTACGCATTCATGCACCACCCATTACCATCAATTAACAGCAGTCAACCACGAAGTAACCCTTACTCAATCGACATGAACCATGATTCACCTTAACTGAACCATCAACTTCCCAACTTACCACCAATGAATAGTCAATCCAATCGCCATTCACCATGCACCTTGAGCATTTGCTAGCAAGTAGCTTCAAGTTAGATCAATTGACAATAATCACTCTAATTTACCACGAGTTTACCAATACTTAAACATTGATTCACTCTGTGTATTGTAGCATGCCGCTCCCATCTGGTATTGGCCAGATTCCAGCATTCCATTTGTATAGTCGTGCGAGAGGTTCGCATCAAGGCCTTGCGCGTGGCCGGAGTAAATCGCACGGCGCCTCCGGAGCAAGTCGCAGCAGCGATCATGGGCAACACTGATGGGGGAATCTTCACAACGGCCTGGCAGGATACCTTTGGAACGGGATTGGACCAAGCCACGGTCGCTCAGTTCCAGCAGAACTTTGCCAATCTGTCGGCAAAGGGCTTTGGCAAAGGCGGCTTTGGAGGATTCCCATTCGGTCCAACTGAAGAGACTGAATGAACTGGCAGCCAATAACCTGGAGGCACATCCAGCGACCTTGAGAACGGATCTGAACTGAAAAAGAAAAATCGGGGCGCTGATTCACAATTATCGAACCTGTATTTCACTAATTTAACACGAGTTCAAGATCAATGAATCGCCATTAATTATGCACTATCCATTGACCATCAACCACCAATTGACCATCCATTCGACAATTTACCACTAGTGTTTCACCAACTTAACCGTTCGTCCAACCATGCACATTGAGCATCCATCATCACTCATGTGGCTGTGGGTCAAAACCCTGTACACAGGTTCCCCTTCTTAGACCATTGTTTTCCCTATAGTTTTGTTGGTCATTATCCCTCATTAGGTGGCTGGTTACTGATGACCCCATGTGAGTTTGTGCTCGAGGCCTCCAGGAAAGCTTTGGACCTCTATCGCCAGCAGAGGCATCGTGTGGGCGAAGCACTAACGTTGGGGGCCTCAGCAGGTGATAAGCAACCGATTCAAACTCACATGGCTATGGGTCATCATTAACCAACCAACTTTCATGGGGAATAAAAACCAACAAAACTATAGGGAAAACATGCTGGTTAATGATAGGGGAACCAGGGTAGTGTTTGCAACTGTTCCGCGGTGTTATGGGTCGACCATCCCAAAAAAAATGGCAAATAAAAACCATTCTCGTGATTCAACCATTATGAACCATTATAAAGGAAAAATTGTGAATCATTATTAATCATTATTAATCATGCCAACTGATCCGATCCAATCTGGTCATTCGAAATTCTGGGGGAGGTCATCCAGGGGTACCAGCCGCTGGGCACAGCGGCGGTGGCGCCTCGGAGGCGGCTGGAAGTAGCTTCGCAGTTCATGGGAATGTGGCCACCCGAAGTTTTCATATGGCTATGGGTCACTATTTATCAACCAAGTAATGGGGGATAACCACCAATAGTGAGGCGAGATAATGCTTAATGATGGGGAACCAGGGCGACTAAGGGTTTTGACCCACAGCCATGTATGTACATTTTCGAATGTAGATACTATGTGTGTATAAGAATATATGTATTTTACAGATACAAATATGTTTCAATATACGTACATGTGTATTTGTATATTCACACATATTTATGTACATTTGTTGTCACATGTTTGAACAAATATAGATTAAACATCAAGATCCGTTTCTAGAGATCTATGCCTGCAATGATAGAGAACAATTCGTGCGACATATGTTATGTGCACGTGCATGAAAATGTTGATGTACACAATATCTAAATGCATATTGAGTTTCACATTTTGCACATGTAGTACGTACGTTGATTTTTTTCACATGTATTTATCGTGAGTGCATATGGGTCTGTTGAAAGCCACTGTCAATGGGAAAACCACCAGTAATTTGGGGGTAAACCATTTGAAGATTCTTCCAGCTGTTCATGAAACATCATCAACGACAGTTCATGAAACATGACTAACGACTACTTTCCTCTATTCACCATCATCAACCACGCTTCTGAGGTTGATTGACTTAGCCAAGGGTCAGTTGGGCTTGCAGGACGCTCGTGGCAATGTCCTGGCCTGTTCAGCAAAAATTAAGGGTTTTCACGATGCTTAAGCAACAAAAAAACTAAGGATATACAAAGGGCCTTAGTCAAGTTGGTTGATAACCAGGGTAGCCACCGCCTATGATAGATGTAAGTACAGATAAATGGCTTATTGATCAACTTATTATAACACCTTGTATCACGATTCTCCGATTTTTTCGGCGTCAAGAACTAGTTCATGGGGACATGCCTTACCAACGAGCTTTTAGGTGAGGCGTGAGATGGAGCCCTCATGACCCATCCATATTGGTTCAGGATCGTTCACCGCTGGGGGTTGAAGAAGGGAATGATTGTGAACCAATATGGATTTTTATAGGATGAATATCTGAAAATAAAAGGATGAATATAACAATAATGATTGTTAAATAATAAAACATGAGGAATTTATAGGACTGATAGATTCAACTGTGAAGCTAAACCACCATGATGTTCACCACCATGTTGTTTGTAGGGCATCAACCAGGCGTCATGAGCGTGGCTAACAATGGTTGAATCACTGGTTAATGATGGTCAATAGTCTCTGTAACCATGGCTAATGGTAATGGTTGAGCCAACCACTAGCGTAATGATTTAATGGGTCAACCACCAGCGCAAGTCATAGTCATCATGTTTTTTCTCCCCCTGGTTTCTGATTTTTGTTTATGAGTGTTGTTTGGTATTTCTGGAAATGATCCTTGCTGGGTTTTCAACGCCACTGATCAATCCGCAGGGAACACATTTATATGCATGTCTTGTAGATTCAAAACCAACTTCAGCCATCAGTAAGCATCATTGATGATTGTTTCAACAATTGTTACACAGTGATTAACCATCATTAATTCAATGGTTAAAACGATCAGTTTGTTAACCATCATTTACAATCACAAAACATCAATTAACCATCAGGCATCATCAACCAACTGCAGCTATCAATTAAGCATCAATTAAACATTGATTGACCATGATTTCACCACTCAAAATAGCACTTTTAGGCACTCAAAGCAGCCAGCATGAACCATCAGTTAACCATCCATTTACCATTAATTATTACCCATTTCAAATCGATTCATTTCCACCACAAAATCCATCCATTTTCACCACTCAACCTGGTTTCACCAACAGTAACCACTTTGAACCATCATTGTCCCATTATTAAGCATCATTAAGTGGTAATTAGCGAGTAATGATAAGTAATAATTGCATCAATGAAGCATCATTAGTTGTTATTCACCGCCAATCAACCATCAATGATTGTGAATAACAACTAATGATGCTTAATTAATCAACATGATGTTAATCAACTAATTGATGCATCAATTAACCATCATTGTCCGCAGCACCAAGCCCCGCTCCAGGACTCCTTGTCCGCTTTGGCCACGGCGCGGGAAGCCTTGAAGGTCTCCAAGGAAGCGGCCTTGGCGGCGCAGGCGGGGGGGGGGTTCGCGACTGGGAAGCCGTTGAAGGCGCGAGGAATGCTGGTGATATGGTGCTTAGTGGTGCTTAGTGGTGCTTAAATGGTGGTTCAATAGTGGTTATATTGAGAATGGGTTGAAAAATGAGCTTATCATTATGAAATGTTAATGGTTAATGGTGGTTAGTAGTGGTGATTAATGATACAAAGGCTAATGATTACTATTGGATGATTTTGGGTTGCTTCCAGTTCGAGAAACCGCCATTGGTAACATGGATATTAATGAGGTCTAAAGATGATTCAAACTCACTGATTGATCAATGGTGTATCCAGATGATCATAAACCAGCAGTTTTACCACAAAGAGTTGATTCACCATCGAATGTTTGCTTCAGTTCCTGGGACTTCACAGATGTGCTTGGATCTCTACCGGCAAACGCTTGCAACTTGATTGTTCCCTCACCTCATTCCAAACCGACCTAGCCTGGTCAAACTGTATATGATCCCAGGGTTGCATGTTTTTTCGAAAGTCGACGCTTGGAGGGCGACAAAGTCTCTACTGGGAAAGGAACTAATTCTGATAGGTTGGGCCCTTGAGAATCTTAATCATGCTACCATTGAGTGGTCCAAGAAAATTGGCACAAACATTGTTTGGAATCTTACAACAAACCATCTCATCTGAGAAGAAGTTGAATGCCCCGTGTGATGCTGCGAAGTGGGTAATCGCACCTGTGGATCCTGTTCGCATCCATGCTGCCAAGACAATTCAGAAGTGCTGAAGAAACATCCTGCCGCCCTGTATGCGATGTTGCGTTCAAACTTTGTGAAGGTTTCTTCGTCAGAACGAGAAGGTTTTCCCAACACACACACTTTTCTGGACCTTCAAACATTTGCTGTTTGTTTGGTTGACATTGATGAAGCCATGAAGTGGATTGGTTCAAAAACCACTTCCAATTGTCTTCGATCCATTTGCCACAGTGGTCATTTATTCTGAAGAGGATTTGGTCGACTTTTTAAAGCCAGAGGTGATCATATTCGCAGCACTCTACTGCAAAATGCACCTGAGATTGACGCAAAGTTCCTCAAGAGTCACCTCGCAATGTGTGATAGTTCGTGACCCTTCCTGGTATACTTGAATATATAGACACATCCGTAGACATATCTGTGTATAATATATGGGTGTTTCTCAAAATAGGGGTACCCCCAAATCATCCTTTACTAGCCACTTATAGCAATAAACCATCAATTTTTTGGGTCCCCCATGGCTTGAGAAACCACCATATGATAAATATTAAATATTTATTGAGATTTGTTGGTAAAACCAAACATGTGCATCGGTGTTCGAGACCAACGAGCGGCCTTCGGGTTGCGCACCAGGCGGGTCGCTCTGTGGAGGCGATTGTGGAGGCGAGGCCATCCGTTGGCATGGTGAAGTCATGGGTATAGGGGTGATGAACCAACCAATCATGGTTGACAGTGGGTTATTGATGGTTAAATAGTTGGTGGTTAAGAACCAACCAATGGTTAGTGCAACCAGAGTAAACTAATTCCAATAACCATCAATAACAATTAATAACTAATTAACCAGTAACCAACAACCATCAATACTCAACTGGCAACCATGGTTGGTTGCTTATTCGTGATAAAAAGCAACCAATCATGGTTGACAGTTGCCTATTAATGCTTGAATAGTTCATGGTTGAATGATGCTGAACTGATGGTTGATAGTGCACCACAGTAATGGTTGGTTATTGAATCGCGGGTTAATTGATGGATGATTAGTTAGCACATGGTTGATTCATTGTTCGTTAACAACACAAATTGTTGTAAGCATTGACGTTTACTTTGCAATTGTCTATAAGCATACACCATGAAGAGCAGTTGGCTCTTTTGCAGGCCCAATGCGCTGCTGTCTACAAATTTCCTGCAGAAGGACACCTGGGCAGTCAGTTGCTCAACGCAGTTTCAGCGTGGCAAAAGCAGCACAAGCCGGGGGTTGCCCACCCATTGGGTGCGTGCAGCACAGCTGTGGGAATGGCGTTGCTCAACGAGCTTGTTGATTCACAGCCGCCGCCTGCTTGCACTCCTGAGGCCTACAAGAGCTTTTCCACGTTTGCTGATGAGTTGCTCCGGACTGGGGATTTTACAAGGGTTGCTCGTGACTCATTGCATTCTTGACCTTCGACCTGTGTACTACATGGACAAGAATGCAAACTGTTTCAGCACTTTGCTACCATCACAGCAATTTTGGACTCCTACGAGGGCGAGCGCCTCTCCAAGCGCCCTGCGGGGGGCTTGGCTCGCAAAGCACGTTCTCGAAACTGAGCCTTTGAGTCTCAGAGCTGCGTTCATGTCACAGAATGTGTTTTGGATCGCATCTCGGTTTTTCCCTGGCATGCATCTCGACCGAAAGCTGACCTGGAACTTTTTTACATGGCTACTTTTTCCTTGGACGGTGCCGCTTGGGCGCCTTCCCTTTTTGCTCACATTGGTGCTGCGGTTGCTACTTGGCACTGATTCTACCTTTTTATGGCATGGCATGCTCGTTCACGGGCGACGCCGTTCCACGACGACATTATTCACTCCTACAGTCAAACCAGCATTTACTTCAACAAAAGCATCATAAAACCATGAGCTGAACCCATCACCCCTGTAGCTAAACTCTTGTTGACTCCCCAACCTTTATCTAATGGTTAGTCACCACTATAAACTAGTATACTAACCACTATGAACCACTACTAACCCACTAACTAAACCACTACGAAGGCCATCAGCAACTCCCATGGCTTCAGTCCCCTCCCTGGCCCGGGTGCCTACGCTCGGTGCAAGTCCTCCGCCGCCCAGGCCCAGCTCCAAGCGGGTCACCCGGAGCAAGCGCTGGAAGAAGCGGAGGAGCAGCTCAGGTGCACCTGCGATGCCAAGGGGGAAGGGTGGCGGACCTGGGTGAAGGATGGATCACAGTAGATGTTTGTACAAGGGGTTAAGTAGTGGGTTAGTAGTGGGTGAGTAGATCTTAGTAGCTTAGTAGTGGGTTAGTAGTGGTCATGAGTGGTTAGTAGTGGTTACTAGTAGGTTAGTGGTGGTTAGCAGTTAAGAGTTCAATAATGGTTCGTAGGTTGGTAGTGGTCCATTAGTGGTGGTTACGTTAAGCAGGTTGACAAGCAAGAAATGATGGATTCATGATGGTTGATGGTTGATGATGGATTGGTAGTGTTTGATGGGTTAGTAGTGGTTGATAGTGGTTAAGAGGGGTTAATCATGGTTAATGGTTCATAGTTTATTAATAGTGGCTAGTACTAGTTTATAGTCGTTTAGTAGTGGTTAAGAATGGTTCATAATGTTTCAATAATGGTAAGTAGTAGTTGATGATGGTTTGATGGTGGTTAACAGGGGTCAATATTACAGTATTAATCATCATTTGAAGGGATTAGATCATGCTTGATCATTCAGTTTAGGAGTTCCTAGTGGTTGATGGTGGTCTAGATGGTTGGAGTCCTAGTTCAGCCATCGGTGGCTGATATGCTATTAGGGAATGCTTTACAATGGGTCGTTAATTCTTTAGAGTGGCTGCTAGTGGTTAGTAGTGGTTGATCACGGTGTAGCATCCTGAACCAACCATCATTTACATGGCTTGATATGGGGTAGTAATGGTAAACAGGGGTCAATTTGACATGATTAACCATCAATTACATGGCTTAATACGGGTTGGTTTATAGTGGTTAATAGGGATAAATCATGTGCTTCAACAGCTATTGATTTAAGCTTCACGATGGATTTAGAATGGTTAATAGTGGCTACCAGTGGTTAGTAGTGGTTGATAATCTTTAAGCAGCTGATGGTTGATATTTGTGGATTATTTGTTAATCATCATGTGTATGGTTGGCACTGGCAATGCTGTAAGGACAAATGAATACCCTTAGCACCAAGCATTCATCGATTGTTGATCAATGGCTTGTGATTGTTCATTATATTGATTAGCAATGATGTTAACAACAACGTCAATAATTGCACACCATTAGGTAGGTTAATGGTTAACAAATAACTATGGTGATGGTCAACCGTGTTTGAAAATGGCTAAGATTTCAATTGACCCAGGCTTATTGAGACTGAAGATTGATCATAGTGATTATCAGCGGCATAATCAATCATGTCGAGGTGTCGTTAACAGTTTAAGTGGTTGAGAATGCTGGTTGGTTGATGTTTGAACAGTGTTGAATACTGGTGATGATGACTAATGACAGGTGATTGATCATTATGACCGTGGCTGTTTGTCAAAATTGGGAACCCCCAAAAAATGGTTTGCTTAATACTGTACATGGCTACTATTGGATGATATCAGGGTACCCCTAGTTTGAGAAACCATCATAGGGTTCACGATTAAACGTAATTGAACGCGGTGGTGGTAAGTAAACGACCAACAGCACTGGTGAATAAATGTGGTCGAGCATGGTTCGCAGTCCCATGAAGGAGTACCTGGTTTGCTGTCTATTCATCTGGTTGTTTCCCATTGTCACTGTGCGAACCATGTCCCCGTTCTTTTTCAACAGTCTTTTTGGTGCATGGGTGCCGAGGAGCCAGTTGTGCAAAGACTAGCAATGGTTATCCCACAGAGATGCAACTCTGAACAGATTCAGGAGAGTCTGATCAACCCACCATTCTGGGTCTTCGACGATATTCCTACTATTCTCAAGTATGCTGGACATATCTTGGACAATGCGCCCTATGATTGGATGCCTGGGGCGGTGTTATATCTTGACATCGTTGCTGAATCTACTTGCACATTCTTGGCTCGTCTGGAATTGGAGTGCACGCCACCTGAGGGGCTTGTCCCTGCGCTTGTACATGAGTTCTCGACGCCTTCTTTGACCGCACTTCAGCGCCCAATGGCACAGTGGCTCTCCTCCCCCACGACCAGATCGACTGTTCTTCTCACTGGGGATTGGAATGGGAGATGTGCCCCTGAGGGGCCTAGGACTTGTTTCTCAACATAGGAAACCCTAAAAATGGAGGATTTATTGAATGGTTGATAGAGTTGGCTAATGGCTGGTTTTTTGATGGGTGATTATGGATCCATTGGATGGTTCCTGATGGTTCATACTGATGAATAGTGGTTGCTTGTTGATCAACACTATCATCACACAAAGTAAAAGCTACTGTTGATCATCCCTTTACGCTTGTAGTCTCAATGCTTGCCACTACGCATCTACCGCGACGTCGTGTTCGAATGTGCGTTGGTGATCTTTCCAACCCGCGGAAACTGGTGAACCCGAATCCAGTTTCAGGCCATCACTTGAGCATAGACCAGGTTTACAGCGACCACATGTTCTTGTTTTTGCACATTCTAACCTGTAAGCCAACATGAAGCCAATCGCAGTTAGGTAGTGGTTAGCTTGATGAACAAACATTCGCCACCACATACGTGATGACAGTATTTGCCTCTTTTGACAAAATGTCTGCAAGTTCTCTTCGATTTTTCCCTCTATGGCTGACTTCTGTGTTCGCTCATTATTTATCATATCATCTTATTTTGCCATTTTCTTCCGCCGCGATCCTCACACGATTTAACTCATGATTCATGAACCAGTATGGACCGTCCTTCGGTAAGGATCACTACTGCTGAAATTGGCAACAATCACTATCAATGATTTGCAATCAAGTAACCAACAAATGATGAGACAACCGTGATTACCTAAACTGATAATCTCATCATCATCATCATCATCATCATCATCATCATCATCATCATCATCATCAACTACACAGTTGACTACTATCAAACGCCATCTATCATCAATCAGTTGTTAATGTACCTCATTGAATGACCGCTGATGGCCGTTCGACAATGAATAATTAAGGATTGGACACACACACACACACATCTAATTAAACATTTTTTCCAGTCTTATCCATTGTTACTAGTCCTAATAATCACTATGTCTCGCATATTGCTGGTTGCTGAAAATCATCGACCACCATCAATCAGTTTTCATCAGCCATCATTGGAGGTTAATGACCATACATGTAGTAGTTCTTTGACCATTCGTGTTGGTTATTATATCTTATCCCCTACTATTCACCATCATTCCCAACCATTTTTCAGCCATTAGCCAACTTCCGCCATGAGTTTCCGCCACCTGGTCGCCAGCAGCTCAGCGGACTGGCTGTGAGGTTGTCCAGTGCTGCATCGCCAGGGTCCAACAAGGCCGGTTGAAGAACTGTGGGTCCGGGGGATGTTTTGGTATGGCCTTACAGTGGATTTCAATGGTTTTATAGGTGACTGCATAGGGGCCTGTGGAAGGTGCTGGCCTTGGAGAACAAAGACCTGTGGAAGGTGCTGGGCTTGGAGGCGAAAGACCTGTGTTGGCTGCTGGCCTTGGAGACGAAAGGCTTGTGGAAGCTGCTGGCTTGGGAGAAAGGCAGGAGGAAGTTGCAAGCAGAGCTGTGGTTCTGGAAAGACCTGAGGATTCAGAACCAAAAAAAACCAAGAAGCAGTCCAAAATAGAGCTGTTCATCGCAGAACTGACTGCACAAGTTGACCAACTTCCAGAAAGCACCGTCAAATCCAGCATCAAAACACTGCTGGCCCAAGGGCCAGGCTGGAAGAAGCCAGAGTACTACAAGGACCCTGAGAGTGGCCAGGTGATGCGATACACCTGGAGAAAACCAGGAGCAGGGAACAAAGCACCTTCCCACCGGTTCCCGAAGAGGCTCAAGCCCAAAGAAGAACCAGTGGATTCAGAGGATGCAGATCTTGCCATTGTGGCTTACCGGAAAAAAACGAAAAGGCGAAAGTACAATTTCTCACCTGGCAAAGGCAAGCTTGGAAAGGGCAAGGGCAAGGGTTTAATGTACAAACATGGCTGGCTATACAGGGGTTTACCATTCTATTGGTGAATGATAGAGGATGATAACATTTTCATAAGCAACAATAATGATTAAGCCACTTCTATATGGTGGTTTTTCATAGGGGACTCTACAAAATGGTTGGTTTATTACTCGAGAAACACCCAAATGGTGCTTAACAACCGAGATACTCCATGTATATTTACTTACGTGTACCCATAAAATAACCCAGGTGTGGGTAAATGTGACATACATGAGACTTTTGGAGAAGGGTTGATGACCAGCTTGATAAGGGTAGAACCATGTTTGTAATGTTGATCCCATGAGTTTTTGTTTTTTTTGAGATCATGTTTATTTAATGGTTGATAAACATGATTCAGAATGGTTAAGAATGGTTGATACTATGGATGATACTTTACGATGCTTCATAATTGCCAATTTTGGTTGACAAGCAACAACCAAAATATTTGGTAGGTTTGTTTGCCAATAAAGGGCAACTAGTTTCACAACAAACCACAATGTCCCCCTTTAAAAGTGCCTGGTTTTACAGGGCATACATGCAAATCATGCATAACTGGATGCTTTTTGATGATGTTAGTATATACTGTATTAGTCAACATTGTTGGAGACCACAGCGCCTATCGAGCACACAATCAGAGAGTACTAAAGGGTTTCGCCATGGACTATGAAAAAAAATCAGTCATGTTCAGCAATTCTTGACCATTATTGCCCATCATTAGCCATTATTGGCCAGGCTCATCATTACCAACCACTCATTCCCCTGGAAATTTTTGCCAATAATTACCTACATATTGTGATTACCCACTACTATCAGCCAGGATGTGTAATTAGTTACTTCATTACTCATTTGTTTGTTCTTGATTACCTGTTATGACTAGTGAGTCATTATTGATCACCAATTATTAGCCATACTGCTGAGTTAGTCATAAGTATTGCCAATCATGATGATTACCATGACAATAGCTGAAATGAGTTGGAGTTGTTCAAAAATGATGTACATCGCTGATTGGTTTTGCTATTGACAATGATCATTTAGAGATGGTTGGGGGGTACCACTATTCATGGCAACCCCAGTCATTCATTAATCATCCTCCGACTCCGTCGATGCCGCGAGGGTACCGCTTCCATGATGTCGGCCATCGTTGTGGCCACTGCTGCGTTGCGAGGTGAGGGCTGCGATTCTGACGCAGGGAATCTATCCCCAAGATAGTCCCAATTATCATGAGACGTCCTGCGGATTATATGTACTTGTTAGGAGTGGTTATCATATCAATGACTCAGTGGTTCTTGGCTATTCCTAAGTAACCATTTCCTCAATACATTTCCAAAATAGTTCTTGTTACTAGTCACTCCGTGGTTTTCCAAGTGTCAATGATCCACTAAACTGATCAGGATCAAAGATGGTTTTTCATCGGTATGGCAAGTGTCGTTTTGATACACAGGTCATCACAGGTGGTTTCTCAAATCATAGGGGTCCCTGAAATCATCATTTATATTGTTCATTTACTAAGAAACCAGCAATTTCTGGGGTCCCTTTTCTTTCAAGAAACATCCAAAGGATCAAATTACAGAGTCATTGCGGCAAAACAGTCACGAGGAAAGGCGTTCGTAAGCAGCAACCCTTTGCCACACCGTGACATGGGGCACGGGTTGGTTCGAACCAACCATCACCACCGTCGAGCCGAGCGGAGTGTAACATGTGACGGGGGAGCTGGACAACGCGCCGGGTATCAGCAGCGTGTCACCAGCTGAATGGTGGATTCCGGGCCTGGTGGAGTACTGGTAAACCATTTCGCAGCTTCTGAGATTCCTGCAGACCACGAATTACGCAATCAAACAATCAGCCATTAGTCACTCCAATGGCTTTGTGATGGCTCACTGATGGTTTGATTAATGGACGATCCATGATCAAAACCGCAAGCCATCATGGTATTATCCATCATTGGTTGGGTAAGCCATCATTATAGTAAATTTGCGATTTATCAGCCATTGACAATACCATCAGTAAACCATCATCAAGCCATGATTAATCACTATTTGACCATTTATCAACCATTCACGAACCAGCAGTGATGAAAACAAGATCCGCCGTGGCGATTTTGCATTCTTGCAGCACAAATCTGGCCCCACAGCTAAAACATTTGCACTCAAGATCAGTCCACGAAAATCTATCCTTATGATAGACATCAGTCAATTTATCAATCATTATCAATGAGTATCAGTATCAATCATTATCAATGAGTATCAGTATCAATCATGACGAACAGATCAACCAATACTTCAACTGGTATCAATTCACAAATCAATCATATCATCAATGTTAGTATCGATCAACATGCACAAACATCAATTATCATCAATGATTAACCTGTTCAAGAGTCATTATTGGTAATACCTCCAATTTTGGTGTGGCTCCCAAACCAGCTGGTGAAACAACAGCAAGTTGCACCAGTTCTGTTCTGTAAGCTGATTAGCGGCCTAGCAAATGAATCATGATGATGATTCCCTCTCATAGGTTTAACATGACAACCAGGGTCTTGATTGATACTTATCAATCATTCAAAGAAGCATTAGCCAACCATGAAACAACCGTTGACCAACCATCAACCGACCATGAACCAACCATGAACCAATGACCATCAATGTCAATCATTGAGCAACTCCATCGTTGAACATGCCAGAAAAGCAGCCAGAACGCTTTGAGCCATGGCAGAGCTAGATGACCCTTGGAGACTGATCGGGTTCTCTCGCAGCATCCCTGCCAATGATGTCGAGAGTTTCGTCGAAGAAGACAACGAGAGTTTCGTCGAAGAAGACGACGTCGTGGAGGAGGAACCCCCCTTGAAGAGGCTGACTGCTGAGGTGGATGATGCTTACTTCATAGTTGGTTGATGGTTGATGGTGATGAATCATCGATGATGGTTGTATGATGGTGCTTGATGATGGTTGATGGTGTTGATGATGCTTAATTGATTAAAGGTCGGGTGCAAGCAGTGGTAATACGACTGAAATTGACCAAGCACTAGTAGCAGCAAAACCAGGCGTAAGGATATGACCCACCACAACTAGTCGGTGCACCTTGAACAGGTTCAAGCTGGACGTCGACAACAAGAGCTTTGTCGAAAACGAGGACGTTG
Organism: Symbiodinium kawagutii; assembly: GCA_009767595.1. Classification (NCBI taxonomy): domain Eukaryota; class Dinophyceae; order Suessiales; family Symbiodiniaceae; genus Symbiodinium; species Symbiodinium kawagutii. The sequence goes on from VSDK01019069.1 coordinate 31,424, forward strand.
ATCTGGATCACCAGATCCAGTGCACTGATCTTCTGGATCATATCGATGCTGAATCCAATGAAAGCTTCCACCCAGATGATGCCATGGAGGCCACGCAGTCCACGCAGGCCATGCCGTCCACCTCCGTCAGGCCATCCGCCTTTCGGGCGGAGACGGCAAACGCCACAGGTCGCAGGCCCTGCCCGAAGCCATCTGCTGCTCCCGGCCTGGCTGACATGGCGAAGATTGCGATCGCCCCAAGAGAAGCGAAATTGGCTCAGCAGAAATTGAAATTTTTGGAAACGAAATTGGCCCACCGGACATTGGAAGAGAAGGCCCCGGGGTGAGACGAATTGAGACCGGCGGGATGGTTCGGTTGTGACCGGCGGTTGTGACTTTCACATGGATCCATGGAGATATGTGGAGATATCAATTGAGGACCACCAAATATTCAAGACTGACTGTCCAGAAATCACTAGTTACGTGCAGGGCTCAGTGCTCTTTTTTCACCAACCGGCAGTTTGTTGATGTGGTCACTGTTAGGCCGCTCTTGTTGACAAGCAAGGAACCAGACGTGATGAGGACACTTTGCAGATCTTTGTCATCAGAAGCATGAGTAGATTATTGTTGCTGCAATTGTCAGTTTGCCAACGACCCAGCCAGCCAAACCACCAATCAACCATCCGACCAAAATCACCCACACCAACCAACCACCCGACCGAATTCACCATATAATCAGCCAACAAACCAAACAAAATCACCCATCAATCAACTGACCCATTAAAATCACCAACGAAAAACATCGGCCAATCCACCCACTTCATGCACTCCGAATCGTTCTCAGGTACTGGCGAACCTGTCGACCTACGGTGACCCAGCCGACCTTTGGACCGTTCAGAGCCGTGTTGCCGCGTTGCCTTCTGCGCTGCGACTCTTTCCGCCGTGTATTTCGTACTGCGAGAAGTGGATGAAGGATGCGAAATGCTACAGTACGAAGTGTAAGTACCGGCACTCAAAGTTGCCCACCGGATCCTTAGCAAATAGCCTTGCTGCTGGGTATATGGGGAACTTTGCCATCAAGGATTGCTTCAAAGAAGCCTCCAATCTGATTCTGCGGGAGCTCACATGGGACCTGAAGGACCATGTTTCCCGTCACTACCAAGCGTAGTTTGACGTTACTAGCCGTCCCTGAGCTTGCTTATGAACCATTTTTCACGGGCCATGAAGCATGGTAAACCAGCATAGCAACATGTAACAACTATAAACCTAAACCGTCAGCAATCATTCACTATTCATTAATTTACCATTATCAAGCATTGAGGTGGGGACTGATCAACCATGTTTCTTGACACGGTAAAGCATGACCAAAGTCATGATCAATCATTATCATCAACCATTGAACCATTCTAGTCAAACATATAGTAAACAATCATGTGACTGATTTGATCAATCATTATCATCATTACCCTGCAGATGAAGCATTTCAGTCAATTCATAATAGCCAATCATACAGTTTATCAAGATAAACCCTTGTAACCATACTACCCAATCACATGATTGATCTCATCAACCACTAGCATAAATCATAGCAAGTATAATAACGCCATATAGTAACCATATCATAACCATCTACCCGAGCATGAACCGCACACCATTCGGGTCACCCACGCGGCTGGATCCAACCGCGCTGTGTCCAACCGCGCCTCGGCGAGGAGCAGCGCTGCTTCGTTTTGGACGGCGAGAGCGGGGCCACGGTGAAGACCTTGGCGCGGCCTCGACACCTGGTGCTGGCGCCCAACGTGGACCTGGACGTGACCAAGGCTCTGGAGGCCGCGTGGCCGGTCATCGATGTCAACGGTGGACGCGGGTGAAGGAGTTAAGCAACCAATGTGGTGGTTTCTCAAGCCATAGGGATCCCCAAAAATGGTGGATTTATTACTAATGACTATTAAAGGATGACTTGGGGGTACCCCTATTTTGAGAAACACCCATGTTATAGTTGGTTAATGGTTATAAATGGGGTATGATAAGCAACAATACGGCTGGGGGATATACCAACTATGTATAATGGGTCAATATTTAGCAACTACCGTGGTGATTTCTAGCAATGGTTGATAATAGGAGACAATAGCTAACAATAGTGGGGGATATACCAGCTACATGGCAATGGGTCATCATTTACCAACCAAATAACGGGGGATAGCAACCAACAAAACAGTGGGGAAAACGAGTTGGTTAGAGATGGGGGAACCAGTCGTAAAAGGTGGTTATCAATGGGGGTTGATAATGGTTAATAATTCCTGTGAACCACGATGAAGGTGAATGATGGTGGTTGTTGGTTCGAACAACACTTGATCCTGCCTAATCCTGAATGATGACCTTTGATCAGGTGAAGGCGGGTTTTCATGCGAAACGGGTGGGCAGGACGCATGTGTGACAGCAAGTTCCAGCTCCTTCACAGCCTGCGTTGTGGCGAAGAATGCACGGGTTCATTTTGGATGTGTTTCTGGGTTGGTGGTTGATTTACATTTTCTATTTTCCCATTATTTGGTGATGGTTGGCTGATTCACTTGTACTTTCCAGGTGGAGGTTCAATGTGGTTCAAGCAGCCAGGTTTATTTGGATTACATGTGGCCTTTGAACTACTTCGATAGCACCCAGCGCGAACTCCGAAAGCACTTGTCGAAGCGGAGCTCGGTCACGTCATCTTCGCTCGAACGGATCCAGGCCTGCGAAGAGTTCGTTGCTGCAGCTTTGACGGATGGCATCCACGACGTGGAGCTGCTGGTGCTGGATCCGAAGCATTGCCTGCTGAGCCCCACAGGTGCGGTGCTGGCTGTGACCATCGTCCATTCGAAAGCTTCGCCACTCAGTGGACAACGTGCCCAGTTGGAACGGCTGCTCCTCCGGGGTGCGGAGCTACACCAGGTGCGCCCTAGCCTTCGAGCGGGGGTTTCCAAGGAGAGTTCTGGCCATGTTTGTTGGGATTTTAATCAAAACACAGAGAGTTCTGAATGATAAGAACCACAACGTTGCGTGATAGGATGAAATCTTTGGTAAAATTAAAAGTTCCTGTGCCAGGCTTCTTTGGACTTCTTGGGTTACACAACTCCCAGCAAGAGACCAGTCGCAACCCACTTCTATGGCTGGAACCTGAATCCAGGGGTCCTCAACAGGTTCTACTTGCCCAAGCTGACCAAAAAACAGGAAAAGTTCGCATTCTTCGATGCCAAAGACCGGCAGAAACTCCACACTCCCGTTGGCAGGCGGCGCCGCCCGCGTGGCG